>CAUYON010146684.1:0-79563 GCA_963573935.1 Arctocebus calabarensis
GTGGAGGCAGGAGACTCGCCTGAGCCCAGGAATTGGAGGTTGCTGTGAGCTGTGATGCCACAGCACTCTATCCAGGGTGACAGCTTGAGGCTCTGTCTCAAAAAATAAATAAATAAATAAATAAATAAATAAATAAATAAATAAATAAGTAAGTAAGTAAGTTGATACTTACATGGCCTTTTCTGCATTTCGAGCCTGGAAGGAGAGAGAAAAGAGTAAAATTGCCAGTGTTTAAAATACTTTTTTTTCTCATGTACTTTTTTTGGTTTTGTTTTTGGATAGTTAAGCAGTTAAGGTACCATTTACCTCTCAGTAAAAAGTGACAAGGATACAGCTACTAGCAGACTGCTTTCACTGTAATAAGGACAACAAAAAATTCAAACGGCCCCCAAATCCTATGACTTATGCAGTATGCCTCCATTTAGAATCTTTACTTCTGGCCAGATGTCACTGTGGCTTCACACCTGGCTTAATCCCAAGAGTTTGAGGTTGCTTTGAGCTGTGACACACCAGGCACTGTACCAAGGGCAACAAAATGAAACTGTCTCCAAAAAAAAAAATCTTTACTCCTCCACTGTCGCTAATACTCCCATTCCTCCTTTAAATTTTGTGTCATCTCTACTCTAGGAAGTTCTTTCATGACTCTTTCTTCTCAATTAAGGTGGTCCCCTTTATTGGGGTTTATATTAACTATGAACTTAACCATCACAACTTTCTCTTCCTTGCCAGTGGAATTTGGGGAATGTTCAGTCTCAAGACTAGCTTTTGCAAAGTGAATTTTACGTTAATTACTGTGTCAAGTTAATTACCCCTGCCCCACAGTGTTAGGCAGAGAATGTGTCTGGGTTGTAGTGTAAACAGGAAGAACACTTGCTCCCAGCTCTTCCACTTACACCCCTGAGAAGTATTCTCTCTAAACTTCAGTCTCCCCATCTTTACAGTTGGGATCATCTCTCTTATCTCATACTGACAGCATGATGATTTAATGAGATAAATACAGGAAGGCATCAGGCATACAGTTTATAGACACTCCTCAAAATAAGAGTTCAGGCTCAGCGCCTGTAGCTCATCGTCTAGGACACCAGCTACACACACTGGGGCTGGTGGATTTGAACCCTGCCTGGGCTTGCCAAACAAAGACAACTACGAACAAAAAATAGTGTTGTGGGGCACCTGTAGTCCCAGCTACTTGGGAGGCTGGGGCGAGAGAATAGATTAAGCCCAAGAGCTGGAGGTTGCTGTGAACTGTGATGCCATGGCACTCTACCAAGGGCAACAAAGTGAGACTCTGTCTCTAAAAAAAAACCAAATGAATAAAATAAAATAAAATGTACATTTATAAAGGGTGGATTTTGTGGTATATAAATTATGCCCAAATAAATCTGTTAAAAAATATCTGTGTTGGGTGGCGCCTGTGGCTCATCGAGTAGGGTGCCCTCCCCATACACTGAAGGTTGCTGGTTCAAACCCGGCCTCGGCCAAACTGCAAAACAGAAAAATAGCCGGGCGTTGTGGTGGGCGCCTGTAGTCCCAGCTACTCGGGAGGCTGAGGCAAGAGGATCGCTTAAGCCCAGGAGCTGGAGGTTGCTGTGAGCTGTGATGCCACAGCACTCTACCGAGGGGGACACAATGAGACTCTGTCAAAAAAAAAAAAGAGAGAGAGAGAGTTCCATTTAAATCTCCTGTCAGACTTTCCCTTTGAACTGATACAGAAGCAAATCCGGCAAACGCTTAGTGAGTAAAGGAGCACATTGGTAATTTGGGAACCATCCTCCCACAGAAAGGACTACTTCTAATACACCGGTTTCTCTCTTTGGGATCTTATGCTCATGAATCTACAATGGCTTTCTGTTTTTTATAACCTGACTACAATGTCCTGTGCTGCTGCTGCTTATTCTTTTCTTTCTTTTTTTTTTTTAACATAACTATAGCTTATAACTGTGCTTCTTATCGGGGCTTCATTTAATGAAAATAATGTCGTAGCCAATACCATAGTAACGAAGCATTATCTTCTTATCGTCACCATACGCATTTTCATATTTACACGCCGTAAACGCTTCTGGAACAAAGAAGTCGGTCCTGCCGGACCACAGCGATCACACCCTCATCCACCTCCGACAAGTCCCGAACACCCACGGCGTGCCAGGCACATGTCAGAGGTGGGGAAGCGACAGCTGCAGACTCGGCCTCGCTCGGCTTATCCCCGCGGGACAGACCGCGAACAGACAGACAATCCCAGAGCACAGTCTGCTCTCGGGCCCCCGTGGGACCGCGACCCGCGCCCGTGACCCCGGGGGTCCTCGCGCCTGTCTCAATCTCCCTATCGGCTGCCGGTACCGCGGCTCCTGCACCTGCTATGTTCTCGTTCCACGTCTGACAGGTGACAGAGGCAGGATGAGAACATCCACGTTACACCCGAGGAGTGTGAAGCCCGCAGTGTTATACAGCCCGAACCCCGACGCCGCGAGCACCCCAACAGGGCTGGGAGCGCTCACGGCTGCCCGCTCCCTCGCCCCTCTCTCACCTACCCACCCACTCACCATAGCGTAGGTGAAGGCGCCGCGCCGCAGCCCGCGTCCGCAGTCCGGAGTGTCAACCCTCACAAGAACCGACGGTTCCAATTGCTCGCAGGAAGTGATGTGTTGTCGGAAGGCTAATGGGGAGGACCGGAAGGAAGGACCGGCAGGGAACAGGACCGTCGGCCCGGCAGGGGCCATGCAGACACGCCCCTGGGAGGGGCCTGCCCAGCGTGAATACGTCACACCTACGTGCTTGCGGAGGAGGGGCGAGCTGGGCGGCTGGCTTTGTTCTCGCGATAACCATTTCCCTTGTTAATTTCCGGGCGCGGCGGCTCACGCCTGTAATCCCAGCGCTCTGGGAGGCCCAGGCCGGTGGGTTTCCCGAGCTCACTGATTCGCGACCAGCCTGAGCAAGTGCGAGGCCCCGATCTCTTAAAAACAACAGCTGGGCGTCGTGACGGGCCCTGTAGTCCCATCTATTCGGGAGGCTGAGACAAGAGAATCGCCTAAGCCCAAGAGTTGGAGGTTGCTGTGAGCTGTGACGGCACAGCACTCTACAGAGGGCGACAAAGTGAGACTCTGTCTCTAAATAAGTAAATTGGTACTGTGAAAACCGGGCGTTGTGTGCGATTGTGTGTGGAAGGCCTCTTAGGGTTATTGTTGCTACTCTACTTATCCCAACGGCCCCCTTTTGAGTTTTCGGTGAGAGCAACTGTTCCCGTTGTGGAAATTATTTTCCCTCATCTCGCTGAAAAACTGAGTCCGCACAGCTGCCTGGGGCCGCGGGACGAGGAAGCCCAGCCCCGGCGGCTGCAACCGGCCTCCGGGGGGGGGGCGCTGAAGTGCTTCTCGGGTCAGTCAGAGCGGCCGTGCTTTGCAGGGGTTGGAGCTGGCCAGGCTTCCTAAACTCCTTCTTTCTTTGTCATACACTTTTATAAGCTCGTCTCCTTCAGTCACTTGGCCTTTCAGAGGTGGACTAGTGCTTGAGTTCACCCTCCTTGAAGAACGAATTTAACGTCCAGGAAAGAAAAAGCCAAACCTACTTAGGAGGGATAAGGGTGATTGGAGAAACGTGAGTCACTGGGAAGAGGCGGTCATTGTGTGATGGGTACACTGCTGGGTCTAGAACCTTAGATAAGGACCAAGAGGACAAGGGTGAGGCCAGTGATAGGAATAGTTTTGACTGGTTACTGCCGCGCGGTGTCAGCGATGAAATGAGCTACGGTGGGGAAGGTACGTAGCAAGTTCAGCCAGTTAGAGCAGCTTTCCTTTTCAAGCACAGTATTTCCATGGTGACGCCCTCTGAAGACCTATCCAGCAAGGGAAGCTGCTGAGATATGATTCAGCATCAGACAGGACAGACAAGTACTCGGGAACAGTACCAGGACCTCGTTCCTGAATAGGACAAGGAACAAATTTTCTCTCCAAGGTATATGGCCACCCCAGTACAGACTCCCATCTCCCCTCCTCTCTGGCAGCTAAGTTTGGGATTTAAAAAATGACCATCAGTTGTTTTGTCACTTAGGCGACACCCATGAAAAGAGCAGACATCCTTTCTTTCTCCCATCTCTGCTGAAAAAGCCACAGGAACAGCCAACTTGAACTCACAAACAGTACTGGGAGGGTGCAACCAAGTCCCTCTTTCAGCTCCAGAACACAGAGCTCTGTTAAATGAGAAAAATGTCTTCAGATCACTGCACTCACAGCAGCTTAACATTTCCTTTAAATATATGATCCCAAACCACTTGTCATTCCTCATTCAAATGAGACTTTTTCAACACTGCCATACCTTTACCCACTAAATCCCTGACTCTAGGATGCAGAGATCACATACAACAGGATCCAAAAAACCTTACCTATGCTGATTGCTCTAGAATCCACTGTCCCTATATACTCAGCTGAATTTCACTTGAGACTGGTTTCTGAAGGGGACGCTTTCCAGAGTAGAATTGGGAGCTAGAGCAAGCTAGGCTATAATCCCTGTCTCTGTAGTCACTACTGTTAGGCTTAAGACTCAAACTGACCTAGTCAGGGAGTCCCAATACTTCCTTACAATTCGGGGCGGAATATAACCCGCTGATATAATACCAGAAACTGCAGTCAGCTACTGTTGGACTCAGAAGAGGGGACAAGACTTACTGCTGTTTGGTGGTTATCAGTGAACTGATGAAGCCCTGACTCAAACTGACTACTCAACCAACAAGTCCCTTTAGTGTTTAAAAAAAGAGAGAGAACAGTTAAGAATCAGACTTGCCAGTCTACTCAATTCCCTTCCTTTCTTTGCTTATGTGGATCCATTGTTCATGCTGCTCCTTTGGCCTATAGCACCCCTCCTCCACCTGCCTAGTTGATGCTTACTTATCATTTCACAAACTGTATTCATAACCTGGTTTCACCACTTACAAGTTGTGTGGCCTTAGATGATTTATCTTATGGTGGTTGTTTTTTTTGCAGTTTTTGCAAACTGCAAAAAGTTTTGCAGTTGTGTGGCCTTAGATGATTTACCTTATGGGTTTGTTTTTTGTTTTTTTTTTTGCAGTTTTTGCTGGGTTTGAACCCACCACCTCCAGCATATGGGGCTGGCGCCCTACTCCTTTGAGCCACAGGCGCCGCCCCTTTATGTTAGTTTTTCCTGTGGTACAGTTGGCATAGTAGTATTTGCCTTTTTGTTCTCATTTTTCCTCTTACATGCTATTGGGACATTAGCTTTACAGAGTTGTTTTAGAGGAGACACAATCATAAAAAGTACTCAGATCTAGGTTCTTTTCAGTGATGAGTTCAAAATAAAAAAATTTCACACTGTGCAGGCAGGCTTATTATGAAGCCTAACCTAACCCCCTACAGTCTGCTGTGCCTAGCTCAGGGCCTTGTATAACTTCCCCCCAAAGCTCTGATCTATAGGCCTCTCTCAAATCTTTTTTTTTTTTTTTTAATCTCTATCACCACCCCTGGTCCTGACATTTAAGATTTGATGGCTGAAATAGCGAATAGTGAAGGAGCGAAAATAGCACTGCCCTGACTTTTCTGTGCTGACAGCCCCAATTTAAAATATTTGGACATTTTTATAGCACACTCTGTACTCAGTATCGAAGTATATATCTATGTTATTTTTATTTATCTACACAGTTGTCTCTGTACCTTTGGAGAACTAGTTCCAGCTTCCCACACCCCTGCCCCCCAAATCTGTAGATGCTCAAGTCCCTTATATAAAATGGCATAGCATTTACACATAACCTGACATTCTCTTGTATACTTTAAGCCATCACTAACTTACCATACCTGACACAATGTAAATAATTTGTACTACTCTTTCATTATTGCATTGTTACATTTCTGGTATGTTTTTCATTTTCACTATGTAGTTGGTTGAATCTTAAGATAGGGAGGGCTAAGCATATCAGTATATCCCCAACTGTGACCTAGCATTACATCACATCACTAATCCTAAAGGGACAGTTGTAAACTTCGATCTAACAGGCTGAATTTAACCTACCAAGGCTACTTTGACTTACATGTTATAAACAATGGAAAATCTGGCCGGGCATAGTGGCTCATGTCTGTAATCATTGGCACTCTGGCAGGCAGGTGACTGCTTGAGCTTGAGTTTGAGACCAGCCTAAACAGGAGTTGAGACCCTGTCTCTACTAAAAATACAAAAACTAGCCAGGAATCATGGTGGATGCTTGTAGTTCCAACTACTGGGGAGACAGGGCTGCTCGACTCCAATACACTGAGATTACTGTAACCTGTGGCATCATGGCACTCTCTCCAGGGTGACAAAATGAGACTCTTAAAAAAAAAAAAAAGGACAATGTCATGTAAATGTTGATTTGGGGCAACACTGAACTCACAGTTCTGCATAGCAACCACTCAGGTGAAAAATTCTGGTATTTTATTAGTCCATGTGTTATAAGCAGGTTGAATAATGTACAATACATTAAGTGAAAAAAAACCCTACTATTAGGAAGATCTTTTCCATCTTTTTATGACACAGCAAGAGAAAAGACATGTACCACCCACCCCCTAAGCACTTACCCAAGGGCCTCACTGTCCTCCACTAAGGATTCACTGGAAAGGAACTATGGAAGCTCCTCCAAAACATCCACACCCTCATTTCCCAAACCTATAAATGTTACCTTAAATAGCAATAGGGACTTTCCAGGTGCAAGTAAGGACCCTAAGATAGGAAGATTACCCCAGACTATCCATTGGGAAAACCATAGCTCAGTGGTTAACGTGCCGGCCACATACACGGGGGCTGGTGGGTTGGAATCCGGCCCAGGCCGGCTAAACAACTGCAATAAAAAAATATCCGGGCGTTGTGGTGGGCACCTCTAGTCCCAGCTACTTGGGAGGCTGAGGCAAGAGAACTGCTAAAGTCTAAGAGTTGGAGGTTGCTGTGAGCTGTGATACTACAGCACTCTACAAGGGCAACATCGTGAGACGCGTTTCCAAAAAATAAGGAGCACAGAAAAGCCTCTGGAAGTTGGAAAAGACAAAGATTCTCCCCCAGAGCTTTAAGAAGGAAAGCAGCCCTGATGTTTTTTATCAAACAGCTTGTGGCAATCTGTTACAGATACAGTACGTGGAAGTGACTTTACAACTAGACAACGGGCAGAGGCTGGAAGAACGGAGTATGACAGAAAAAGCCTAGATAGCCTTGACAAGAGTATAAAAATACACATTAACAACTGCTAATGAGGGCTCCACAGGAAGTAAGTTTAATAGTTTCTCTAGTTTTAGAGAATACTTGACTCATGAGACTATTTGTAGAAATGTGGACATTTACAGTGCTGCTGGTAAGCAACATGTTTTTGGAAATTGGAGGAAAGGGTTTCCTTACATAGTAGCAGAAACCACTGCTTCTGCTTCTTCCAGTGGTTTATAGGATACATTTATAGGACAAATGTGTCCTATAATTTGTCAACAATGAACTTGCGTATTTAATTGAAGTTCTGTGGTTTCTTCTTGTTGCTTATAGTAAGACACAAGAGGAAAGAGATACACTGAGGGAAGATGTTAAGCACAAAGGAACCAGGACTTGATTTGGGCAACTCTTAGCTTACCAGGATAGCAAATAATGCTAAAATTTGGGGTGGATGGAAGAAAGTTGGTTATTGAAGGTGGGTGACAGATACTGCGAAATTCAATGTACTATTATCTCTACTTGTTTAAAAATTTTCACAATAAAGAATGTTTTTGAAGTTAATATGAGATCAGTTAGGCAAGGGGGCTCACAGCTATTAATCCCAGCACTTTGGGAGGCTGAGCAACATCTTGAGGACTTGAGTTCGAGACCAGCCAGGGCAAAATAACAAAACTATCTCTACAAAGTACCTAAAACATTGGCTGGGCATAATAGTGCACATTAGTAGTCAATCCCAGCTACGTGGGAGGCTGAGGCAGAAAGATTGCTTGAGCGGTTGAGTTCAAGGTTTCAGTAAGCTATGCCACTATATTCCAGCCTGGTGACAAAAAAGACCCTGCCTTCCCTTAAAAAAGAAATCCAATAGAAATTCATGTTTTATACATTACCACTTATCATTTTTGCAAATATTCTAATTCTAGGAGTTATTTTTTTTTTTGGAGTTTTTGGCCGGGGCCGGGTTTGAACCCACCACCTCCTGTATATGGGGCTGGCGCCCTACTCCTTTGAGCCACAGGCACCACCCTATATATCTCAATCTTTTATTTACTTATTTATTTTTGGTAGCGATAGCGTTTCACTTTATCACCCTCGGTGGAGTGCCATGGCATCACACAGCTCACAGCAACCTCCAACTCCTGGGCTTAGGTGATTCTCTTGCCTCAGACTCCCGAGTAGCTGGGACTACAGGCGCCCACCACAATGCCCGGCTATTTTTCTGTTTTTGCAGTTCAGCCAAGGCCGGGTTTGAACCCGCCACCTTTGAACCCGCCACCTTCGGCATATGGGGCTGGCGCCCTGCTCTATGAGCCTATATATCTCAATCTTAATGGCCCATACAAATGCCCTCCCCAATCTCATTCTTTCCCAGCTCTACCAAAACAGCCTCCCCATGCAGCAAATAAATATGTAAATTACAGTAAGTGGGAAATATATGTGTGTGTGATTTATAAGTGTGTCTGATTATTTAGCTCCTGCATACTGGAACAGGATGCTTAGAAAAGCTATATAGTGCTAAGCTATAGCTCACTTAGAAGCCTCAGAAAGAATTAACTACTTACACAATGTGAAAAAAAGTCTTTTTATAAAACCTAAAGATGTTTTTCTTTTTCCAATTTACAAAAGTCTTTATTAAATAGATTTCCATTATTATCAGTAACTCTTTTTTTTTTTTATTGAATCATAGCTGTGTACAATAATTCAATCATGGGGTACAATGTGCGGGCTTCACATACAACCTGAGATATTTTTATCAACCTGATCGACATAACATTCATGAGATTTTCTCATTTACTATGTGAAAACATTTTTGATCCCTATTTAGAAGTTTTCTCCTGACCCTTCAAATATGCACCACAAGTGTGATCTCACTCTTTATCCTCTCTCCCCCAACCCTCTCCCTCCGTTTTTTAATCTTTAAAAAAAGATGCTGGGCAGCGCCTGTGGCTCAGTGAGTAGGGCGCTGGCCCCATATACTGAGGGTGGCAAATTCGAACCTGGCCCTGGCCAAATTGCAACAAAAAAATAGCCGGGTGTTGTGGTGGGCCCCCTACAGTCCCAGCTACTTGGGAGGCTGAGGCAAGAGAATTACCTAAGCCCAAGAGCTGGAGATTACTGCGAGCTGTGATGCCACAGCACTCTACTGAGGGCAATAAAGTGAGACTCTGTCTCTAAAATAAAATAAAATAAAATAAAATAAATATGCAGACCAGGCGTTGTGGCTCACTCCCATAATCCTAGCACTTTGCTGAGTGAGGCAGGAGGATCACTGAGGCTAGGAGCCTGGGCAACAAAGCAAAATCCCCTCTCTTTAAACAAATCAAATTAAATTAAACTAAATTAAATTAAAAGTTAGCCAGATGTGGTGGCACATGCCTGTAGTCCCAGCTCCTGAGGAGGCTGAGGCAGGAAGATCACTAGAGCCCAGGACTTTGAGGGTACAGTGAGCTATGATGACACGACTACATTCAAACCTGGACAAGAGAGCACCACTCTGTCTCTAAAACGAACAAAGAAGCAGCTAAAACTTAGTTTCAAACATTCACAGGTTCTAAGAGAAGTGAAAATAAAAATAGTAAAGCGAGGTTGTCAAAGTAAAAGTTTATTCAATGTAAAGAACTGTCCTTTAGTTTGAAATCATATCCTACTATACTGGATTAAAATGTATTTCTTCTCTGCTTGACCAAATTTATCAGCCCAGTTTTTTTGTTTCTGTGTCTCACTGCTCTGTGAAAACCAAAGACCTAAGGATACTGTCTTAGATAGCTGGTGCCAACTGGTAATTCACAGCCAGAGCTTTAAAATGTTCCTCTTCTCTTTGATCTCACATCAATACACTAAGAATTTCTCGCCTAAGTAATAATAATCAGATACCCTGAAGGAAACCTAAAAACATTTTTGTAATATTACTTGTAACAATGAAAATCTATAATTTAATAGTCCAATAAGAAATAGTTGTAATATGGCTTCATGAAGAAATCCTACATGGCCATCGAAAATAATATTTTAAGAGACTATTTAATGATAAAGAATGGTCACAGTATAATGTTGTATCAAAAAAGCAAAGTAGAAATCTATAAATAGCCAATTCTAGAAACAATAATGTGTATGTGAGCGCACTCACACATAAACAATAAACAATAGATAGAAATATGCCAAAAATGTTATCAATGGTGATCTCTAATGTGTGGGATTATCATTGATTCTTATTTAATTCTTTACATTTTTCTGCATTCTAAAATTGTCCAATAATGAACATGCATAATTTTTAAAAAGACTGGATAGCATTTCTTTAGCTCACTAAATGCCTTCACTAAGCAATAATTTAGTATTCTGCCTTTTCCTTTTTTTCTTGCCCTAGTTTTTTATTTTTCTTGAAAACAACCCCTAATGGCTTTCTCCTTTATGAAGTTCAATACAGATGTTCCTCAACTTATGATGGGGTTATACCTCAAAAAGCCCATCATAAGTTCAAAACATCCTAAGCAGAAAGGACATTTCCTGCATCCCGCTTAGCCTAGCCCACCTTAAACATGCTCAGCATGCTTCCATTAGCCTATCTTTGGGCAAAATCATCTAACACAAAGCCTATTTTATAACAACGTATGGAATATCTCATATAATTTATTAGATATAGTACTGAAAGTGAAAAACAGAACATTTGCCTGGTACCATTATAAAACTGAAAAATCATAAGGGTACCATCATATATCATTGTGAAATGTCTCTGGGTTTGCATCCAGAAAAACACTCTTTCTTTTTCCTTACTGGTAAAAAGCTGAGTATCCTTTGATCAGAAAACAACTAAGCATCACTTTTGCCTTACAGACAACAGCTCAGAGCTGAATTTAATGCCGAATCATAGTAAACCATTCTTTCCCTAAATTTCTGGTACATTCCATGTGCTTTGTGAGGGCAGGGGCTGAGTTGTGTTTGTGTCTGTTTATGTTCAGTGTGCCCTGTACCTCACACAGTAATAACAATAACGTCTGTCTGGTGCTTACTACATGAGAGGCCTGTGCTGAGAATTTTACAGCCTTTACTTCATATAACCTTCATAATTCTGGGTAGAGACTACATAATGTCTATGTATTGTACAGATGTAAATAAATGGATGCACTAAATGTTTTCCAGCGCTGAACATACATGCAGGCATACACACCCCCCTACCTCTGGTGAGCCTCAGTGCCTCAGGCCTGGCCAATCGCAAGGTCCTGATGAAGTCATTTGAATCCCTGAATCCAGGAATACTGGACCCAGGTCTAATACTAGATTTTTCAGTGATAGAAGCCAATATATTTCCTTGTGTATTTAAGTCAGTTTACACTGGTATTTCGGTCACATTCAACCAAAAGAATTTTGATTGGTATAAAAAATAAGTATTTTTTAAAGTTATTTTCTGCCAATGGGGAAGACTAAAATTTCTGGGGAATATACATTCAAAAATGTCTCCTGGCATATATATCCAAAAAAATCTTGATAAAATACTTTTGAAAAATCTTTCTTTCTTTCTTTCTTTTTTTTTTGAGACAGTCTCACTATGTCCCCCCTTGGTAGAGTACTGTGGAGTCACAGCTCATAGCAACCTTAAACTCTTGGGCTTAAGTGATTCTCTTGCCTCAGCCTCCCAAGGAGCTGGGACTACAGGCGTTCACCAAAATGCCCAGCTATTTTTTTTTGCTGTTGTTGTTATAGTTGTTGTTCGGCAGGCCCGGGCCGGTGGAACCGACCAGCCTCGCTGTATGTGGCTGGCGCCCTAGCTGCTGAGCAATAGGCACCGAGCTCCCTTTTAAAAAATCTTTTAAATGCTTGACTCAGCAGCTAACAGGAAAGTAAAAGAAGTAAGTCCTCTATGCCCAGGAACAAGAAGAAAATACTAATCTAGACATTAGAATTGTTAGAATATAATAATTAGAATTATTAGACACTGAACATAAAGTAAATATGCTTAAATGAAAGATATTAAAATATATTATATATTATTAAAATTAAAATTAAAATATATTATATATTCCAGAAAAAAGGAAAAGAATCCCAGAAAGGTCTCTGACTCAGAAAGAATGGTAAGCAGAGAAAATGGTTAAACTTGTGGCTAAATCCAAACAAACAAATACTGCATCTTAAAAATGTCCTAATTTATTGATTTAAAAGCAAAACACAATTAAAGTATTGGAGTAAAATCGCATAGAAATTGGGAGGGAGGCCAGGCAATGTTAAAGCAGCTAAAGTGTACAGTTAAAGATTAACTTTAGTTTTTGTTAAATTAAATATGTACTTTAAAATTCACCACTAAAAATTAGAAATAGATAATACAGGCCAGGCAAAGTGGCTTACGCCTGTAATTCCACACTTTGGAAGGCTGAAGCAGGAGTGCTGCTTGAGACAAAGAGTTTGAGACCAGCCTGGGCAATAGAATGTGACTTCATGTCTATAAAAAAACAGAAAAATTAGGCTCAGCGCCGGTACTCAGTGAATAGGGCACCAGCTACAAGCACTGGGGCTAGTAGGTTTGAACCCTGCCAGGGCCTGCCAAACAACAATAACAACAAAAATAGCCAGGCATTGTGGCAGGCGCCAGTAGTCCCAGCTACTTGGGAGGCTGAGACAAGAGAATTGCTTAAGCCCAAGAGATTAAGGTTGCTGTAAGCTGTGATGCCACAGCATTCTACCGAGGGCGACATAGTGAGACTCTGTCTCAAAAAAAAAAGAAAAAAGAAAAATTAGCCAGGCATGGTGGTGTGTGCCTATAGTCCTTGCTACTAAGGAGGCTAAGCAGGATGATCACTTCAGCCCAGGAACTCAAGGCTACTATGAGCTATGGTCGCACCACTGCACTCCAGACTGTATAACCCAGCAAAACTCCATTTCTAAAAAAAAAAAAAGAAAAAAGAAAGAGATAAAAATTACCATTAAATTAGTAAAGAGAGAAAAATGGAACAATAAGTGGCATAAAGGGGGGAAAACACATTTTTAAAAGTGTAACAAATAGAAAATATAAAATAAGATGGCATAATCAAAACTAAAAGTCTCTGTAAGCACAATACATAAAATGGATATTACTATCTAGTTAAAAGTCAATGGTTGTCAGTCTGGATTTTATTTTTAATGACAATACGAGATGGAACAACATACTATTAAGAGGCTCATCTAAAATAAACAGAAACAGAATGAGTGAAAGGAAGAGGATGGAAAAAGGTCTCATGAAAATACTCCCAATACCGAACATGTTCCATGAATCTGAAGTACTAACTCAAAAAAAGAATGCCACTCTGACTACTACAGGATGGGTATAATATGTGTAGAAATCAATAAAGCACTTTGCAGTTTTCAACCCTGTCGGGGTAGCAGAAGCAACTTGAGTCTAATGCCCACACCATGTTGTGATGTTTTCACAAAGATAATGTCTATGAGAACAGCCTACTTTCCTGCAAAAAAAATCCTGACCAACTTCCTCCCGCCAAGACTAGCAAGACACGCTAATTTTTGCTGAATTATCTATTTAGGATTTTGAGACTCTTTGCCATCCCAGCTCCCAAATCCTGATCCTTTAATTCAGACACACATCTGTAATTATAGTATTAACAAGGCCAAAACCTGAGCAAGCAATTAAGAAATCTAAACACTGTGTCTACTAACTCCCTGCTTTCCTGACCAATGATTCACAGCTCTTCTGAAGAGGCAGAGTGGTTGATATTCTCCCTAACAGCAGCCCCACAGATGCGCCTGGGGAAACACATAGCCCTGAGTGCACCGTCACTCCACTTTTTCTCTCCTACTAAATAGGCCAGAATGCAACTGAGAATGATGCTTTAGTGATCATCTCAAGGTCCTCATTTCTACAAAAACTAAAACTTTGGGCAAATTTGGGCACAACATTGTTAGCAACCATTTCCTTGTGACACACCTCTCAACAGACTGTGATGCCATCACTGGTTTCAACAGTACTTGACCTGTTAGCAATCTTTGCTTTGTCTAACTACGGTATTTACCCACACCCTCAAAAAGTCTTCTGAGTCAGAAACCAACAGTCTCTAGGCCAGGAGCTTTCAACCTTGGTTGCATATCAAACTCAGCCTAGCTCCAAACCACAGAAATTATTATTATTTTTTTTGTTTGTTCTTTTTTTGTTTTTTTGAGACAGAGTCTTATTTTGTTGCCCCAGGCTAGAGTGCCATGCCATTACATAGCTTACAGCAACCTCAAATTCCTGGGCTCAAGCAATCCTTTTGCCTCAGCACCATTGAGTAGCTGAGACTATAGGCACCTGCCACAATTCCTTGCTAAATTGTCTATTTTTAGTAGAGACAGTGGTCTCTTGCTCAGGGGCAGTGGTCTCTTGCCCCTTCCTCTTGCTCAGGCTGGTCTTGAACTCCTGAGTTCAAGCAATCTACCCACCTCTGTTTCCCAGAGTGCTAGGATTACACGTGTGTGGCGTCCAGCCTTGAAATTCTGATTTAACTGTTTGGAGAAAGGTCCTTGGCATCACCATTTTTAATTAAGTTCCCAGGGCCACAAAGCCAGCTATCACACTCCTCACTTTGGCTTGCAAGCATCTTAAAGTGAAAGCTCTTCCTCCCTGCTATGATCTAATGAGACGCAATTTGTGAAAGCCCTGTAAACCCTATCCTTGCTATACTACCATGTGAAGATTCCTTGTCATCAGTATCCTCCTTCCCCTCAATGCAGTATTATAACTAATAAAAATAAAGCTGTCCTTTAATCCACTGGCATGTGAATTATTAGATTTATTCAGGGGCCAGGATCTACACTGTGTGTCACAGAATTAGAGCCAACACTCTGAAACATCTCTTTATTGTCTGGCCCTGGCCAAGGGGGAAGACATAGGGCAAGCCTTGCAGACACCCGGAAAAGCCAAACTAACTCCTTGCCTTTGTCAACAATTTTGTGCACTGCAATGCAAAGACACATTAAAAATGAGGGTAGGTCTATATACACACTCACTCACTTGAATATGTTCTCACCCACACACCTATATGCACACTTTTCAAACCTATTTCTCTACCTAGAAAAGACTAGAAGGATACACAGCAAATGTTAACGATGGGGTTATACCCCCTCAGTAACAGGTTCATTGGTGACTTTCCTTATTTCTTTCTTTCTTTTTTTTTTTTTTTTTTGAGACAGAGTCTTACTTTGTCCCCCTTGGTAGAGTGCCATGGTGTGGCGTCATAGCTCACAGCAACCTCAGACTCCTGGGCTCAAGCAATTCTCTTGTCTCAGCCTCCCAAGTAGCTGGGACTACAGGTGCCTGCCACAGCACCTGGCTATTTTTAGAGGCAGGGGCTCTCACTCTAGCTCAGGCTGATCTCAAACTCATGAGCTCAGGTGATCTGCCCACCTCAGCCTCCCAGAGTGCTGGGATTACAGGCGTTAGCCACCTCACCCGGCCCTATATTTTTCTTTTTTGCTTCACTGTATGTGTTCAAATTTTTATAGTGAACACGTATTGCTTTTATAATCAAAGTAAACAGAAAAAGGGAAGAACAGTAAGAAGTCCAGATCTGCTCTGTGACCCTTGGTGTACAGCTCTTCCTGTCTGATTAGAGTGAATGCTTCCTCAGGACCTTACAACATTCAAGGACCCTAACATTCCCCTCTGCTTATTAATATGACTCCCAGGAGACCCCACCCTTGTACTGCGAATTTATAATCTGCCGTGCCAATTTCTCAGTCAACCAGACCCTGATCAGTTCCTCACCCCATATCGTACGAACTACAATAAAAAGTGAAACTCTATGTAAGGCCCTGGCCCTACTGACCACAGTGATGTTATGCCTCAAAGCCTGGCCTGGCTGAGACCCACACAGCTCGTGCTCACCTTTCTCCCAGACTAGCAAGAATAACACAACAGGCCTTGCTGCGGAATTAAATGCAGCAAGGGCTATGAATGAGTGTGCATGATAAGAAGACATTCACACTCCTTATCATGCTGAGTTTGGATTAACTTCCCAGGGTCAATGCAATAGCAGGACCTATAAGCAAATCCTGATAGGACACTGGGCAGCTGTGTTGCCATGGAAACAGGATCCCATAAGCCCCACAGGTCCTCTACAGTGTTTCAAAGAGATATTCACAACCTGGGACAATAAAGGGAGTTGGAGCCAGAAGGAAAAAAAACAAATTTTACAACCAATCCCTAATCGCTCTCAAAAGCAACCTCCTTAAGTATATTCTTGGCAACAGGGAAAGTGGAAAAAACTAGTAAGAACTGAGTACACAGTCTGCTCCCAAGTGTTAGCATTGTAGGAATTAATTCCTACAGTGTGTTCTTTCTACTCACTTCCAGGTAGAGAGCACGGAGATTCACTTTTATGAGTCTGCCTTCCTCCACTCAAAGCTCAGGAATCCAAAACCCAGGAAGGCCTTACACCACCTTTCACCTCACCTGCCAGCACTCCCTCCATCCCTATTTCACAGATGGGGAAACTGAGGCCCAAGATCACAGAGATGACAAGCAAAAGAGCTGGGATTCTATCTCGTATGGGCTGGGCTTGAACCCTGGGTCTGACTTGAAGCCTCCCCTAGCTAGACCTTGCCTCACTGAGCACCCTTGGTGTTTCAAGGAGCTAAACACAAATTAAGCCGACTGGCTGAGGTGGAAACTACTAACAGTCCCAACACTGTTTTATATAAAAAGATTAACAGGTGGCTCAAGGAGTAGGGCACCAGCCCCATAGACCGAAGGTGGTGGGTTCAAACCCGGCCCCAGCCAAAAAAAAAAAAAAGATTAACAGTGAAAAAATAAAAATGCCTCAGTCAGAAGCATTGGGCTGGGCATGAGGAGAGCCACCAAAATAGGACAGTAAGATCCAAGTCCATCCAAACTTTGGTGCAGTCCCCTAAAATCCCTAGGGCCACATTCCCAATGCCAGTTCCACTACTCTCCAGCTGTGGGGCCTTGGGTGAGTCATCTGTCCTCTCTGAACCTACCTACACACCTGTAAACAGGTGCCTGATGTACACAGCAGACTGCTCCCATTGGCTCCAGCAGGGACCCCCTCTCTGAGTCCTCAGTTCTTCAAAGTCTGAAAGGAAGAGGCTAACGCATGGCCCTGGGAAAGCCCAGACACCTCCCAGGAAAAGAGAGAGAGAAGGCCAAGAGACCCAGTGCAGAGGGTCTTCCTCCTGCTGCCAGCCCGTGCTCTTGCGCTCACCTAGGCAAGGGGGAACCACCTGCCCAGCGGCAGTTCCAACAGGAACTAGGCCTCTGACAATGCTGGCTCCAGTCCTGCATCACCCACAGCCAGGAGTCCTTCCCACCCTCACTCCATCCGGCCTTCCTCCACCAAAGCCCAGGAGTTCGACACCCAGGAAGAGAGCTCTCTGCCACCTTTCACCTCACCTGCGACGCTCCCTCCCACCCCTTTGGTTCCTGGGGCCCAGGCGCACTCAGATGAATGCCCAGAAAAGGGGTCATTCTGTCCACACAGGCAGAGCAATAAGGGAAGAACACAGCTGGCCTGTGGGTGTTGTGGGGGCCTCGCCTTAAACCTGTCTGCTTAGCCCAAATCCCCGCCCTTTTCAGAGCAGAAAGGTAACTTACCAAAGAAGCGGCAGCTGAGATCCCTACTAAAAGACTGGGAATTTTTTCTACTTTCATTTTTCAAACTTTCTTGCCTCCGCGTCCCCCTATTAGTCCTTACACCGCCTTCTTCTGAGAAAGACCCCAAAAGACGCGAAACCCCAAGTACGCCCCTTCCACTTCTATGATGGAGCGCCGTGGCCCGAGCTCCGGGCAGGGCTCGTCCCACCACCTGTGGACTCACAGCGGGTTCCAGCGCTCTGGCAGGCTGCGGTGCAGCGAGATGCGGTCGCTGAGGTAGATGTTGATCTGGTGCAGCCGCACGCTCTCCTCCTGCAGCCGCAGCTCCTCGCCCTGCAGGTCCAGCCGCACCGCCTCGCCCCGCGCGCCCAGCGCATCGAGGGGCAGCGGCGGCCGCGGCAGGACCGGCTCCCGCCGCCCGGGGCGTGGGGTGCGCCGGGGTCCCGGCTCCGGGGCCCTGGCCGCGCGCCGCGCGCGCAGCACCGAGCCCAGCCCGGCCAGCGCCAGCAACGCCAGCAGCACCAGCAGCGCCTCCCGGCCGCGCCGCGGGCCCCGCGGGCAGCGCCTCCGCGCCGAGCGTCCCCACATGCGCCCGCCAACTGCGGCCAGCGGTCGGCGCCCAGAGGCTGCGGCGGAGACCGGGACCCGGATCCCGGAACCGCCGCGCCGCCCCGCCCCCGGCCCGCCCCACCTGCGCGCCGCCCCCGGCCCGCCCCGCCCCGCCGCCGGCCGGCGCGAGCGCAACCCCCTCAGGCGGGGCCGGGTGGCTGGTCCCACTGGGGCCCCACGAGGGCTGCCAGGGACTTGCACCCTCCCTTTCCGTGCGATGTTAAGGAGCTAACTTCCTGTAGACCTCTAGTTCTGCGCCTAGAACGTGGTAAGCACGCAAGAAAAGTTGCCTGAGTGCCCCCTCAGGGTGCTAAGAATTTGACTGCCATTATCTCATTGGATCTTTACAGAGTCCAACAAAAGGATTAACATCTAGGATTATCAACTCCATTTTACAGATGAGGAGACTGAGGTGCAATGAGATTAATAGACACCAGACTGCCTCACCGACTCCGGTAGACCTACCCTCTGCCATACTGTTCCTGGCCCTTGAATAGCAAACGTTCTGTTGTCACCCTGTTCGTCCTTAGCTGTGTTTCTTATTCCTCACTTTAGAAACCACCAAGAAGCTAAGCAAAGGAATAAACTATCCCCTCAGAAAAATGCAGGCTTGCACACACCATATGATCACACCCCTGCCCCAAGTCGTTCATTCACATTAAGTATCCCAGGCCTTGGCTCCCGGTTTCCTCTGGGGTCACTGAGAGAATGAAGGAGCCATTAATGGGGGTGCTGGAAATATTTAATAGGGCCAAGACTAGGGGTGTGGCTCTCTCCTAGGGGCAAAATATAAGAGGAGGACAAAAAATCTGAGTAATCAGGATAAACTCTCTCACTTATATCTCTAGCCACTGGGGAAGAGGGAGGAGAGGCTTTACCACTCCAGGCCTTTGCACATACTGTTCCCTCTGCTTGAAATGTCCTTTCTCACCTAGCAAAATTTTACCCATCCTTCAACACCCTGTCAAAAAACCACCCCCTCGGAAAATGTCAGTAGCTCCACAGACTTTTAGGCAAATGTATTTCAAGATTACATCATCCTTTTGTGTATTAGTCAGGGATCTGCCAGAGAAACAAACCAGTAAGAGATATAGTAAGAGAATTATCACAAGGAATTAGCTTATGCAGTCGTGAGGTCTAGAAAGTCTGAAGTCCACAGGGCAGGCCATCAGGAAGGGAAGCTGAAATGCCTTCACATCGGCTGAAGCTACAGTCCACAAGCAGAATTTCTGATTTTTCAGGGCGACCTCAGTTCAACTGATTGAATTAGGCCTGCCCTGATAATCTCCTTTTCTTAAAGTCAACTAATTATAGACATCTACGAAATACCTTCACAGCAACCCCAGGATTAGTGTTTGAGTAATGGGATGATAGCCTACCCAAAGTGGCACATCAAAATGACCACCTATATTAGTTACCCAGGGATGTCATAACAACATACCACAAACTGGGCTCCTTAAAACAATCGAAATTTGTTCTCCTTTAGTTTTGGAGACTAGAAACCTGATATTAAGGTGTCAGCAGGGCCCTATGCCCTCTGAAGGCTTAGGGGAGAAATGTTGTAGTGGGCAATTGTTGGCCCATAGATGCATCCCTCCAGGCTCTGCCTCCTGTCATGTGGCCTTCTCCCAATGTGTGTCTGTGTGTCTCTTCTACCATTTTTTAAAGACCAACAGTCATACTGGATTAGAGCCACTGTAATAACTTCATGTTTAACTGTTACATCTGTAAAGACCCTATTTCCAAATAAGGTCACATTCACAGATATTAGGGGTTAGAACTTCAACATCTCCTTGAGTGAGGAGTGGGAGAAACAATTCAACCCAATACCACCATCACACTTTGTTATGACACTCAATACATCAAACTGTGTTTCATTTACACTCTGGCCTGGTAACAAAAAGAACATAATGGCTTTAGAGTATGAGCTGCAGTCACTTATCCTAGAGCTTGGAACAGTGTCAAACACACAGTAAGTATTCACTTAATGGATGCCTCCACATCTCACATACAACTTCCTGAGGTATCTGTTTGAACCACGGGAGGTATCTGATGGAAGACATTGCCTTGTTAAGTACAGGGAAAGGTTACTCCCAAAACATAACAAAGAGAAATTTCTTAGAACTTGTTGAAAGGGCCTCTGGAAGTTTGCAAAACCTCCTCCTAAACCCCAGGAAACCGTATAGAAAAGGAAAAAAGAGGCTGAGTGGGTGGGGCTCCAGTTCTCCCTGAAACCAGAATGCAGACGTGGGTTTAAACTTCGAGCTTCCTTATTAGATTGCAGTATCCTCCTCCCAATATACCAGAGGAACAGGTAACAAGGCCAAAGAATTGAATTGTCTAGAGCCATAGCTCACCAGGTGGCAGAACAGGAAATAGAAAGGAGTAAGCAGGCGTGGCAGAACTGCTGGATGTCTGCCAATATCCATTTTCCCCTTCTTCCTTGATAGAAACCTTGACTTTTTTGCTTGTGTGTTTCTCTAGGTAGAATAAAGGCTAGATTTCTCAACCTCCCTTGCAGCTAGGCACAACCATGTGACTAAGTGTGCTGCCAATGGGCTACAAATGGTAGTATCAGGGGGGACTTCTGAGATACGTCCTAAAACGAAACTTCTTTACCTTTCCTTCTTCCTACTGGTTGGATTGTGGATGTGAAGATTGGACCTCAAGCAACTATGTTGGGTCATGAGGTAAAAGTTATCCATGGAGAATGGTAAAACAACAAGACAGGAGGAGCTGAGGCACCTAACACTATGGATACTGATATCTTCACTGCTCCTGCCAACCTTCATTTATGTGAAACAGAAATGAACTGCTATCTCATTTAAGCCACTGTCTCTGTGTGTTTTTTGCCCTATACAACCAAATCTAACCCTAACTGACACAAAGGACTAATTGAAGAGAATTCTCCCCAAATCTGGCTCTGATAGCGAGGTGGTTTTAAAACAAAGCTGTAGGCCGGGCACAGTGTCTCATGCCTGTAATCCTAGCATTCTGGGAGGCCAAGGCTGGCAGATCACCCAAGCTCAGGAGTTCAAAATTAGCCTGAAAGCAAGGGTGAGACCCCATCTCTAAAAATTGTTGAGGATTGTGGTGGGAGCCTGTTGTCTCAGCTACTCAAGAAGACTGAGACAAGAGAATCCCTTGAGCCCACAAGTTGGAGGTTGCTTTGAGCTATGACACCATGGCACTCTACTGAGGGTGACAAATTGAAACTCTATCTCAAAAAAAATAAGTAAATAAATGAACAAATAAAATAAAGCTGCAAATTCCTCATTATTCCCTGCCTTTGAATAAGGTAGATCTATCACTACTTCAATCAACAGAATATTCTTGAAGCAAAGCTCTGTGACCTCTGAGGTAAGGTATAAAAGACTATGAAGCTGCTACTTTGTTCTTTGAATTATCGTTCTTGGAGCTTTGAGGTGCCAGGGAATAAATCTGACTATCCTGGTACCATCACGTTGAAAAGGTTACAAGTAGACAGCTTGTCAACTATGCCAGCTGAGTCCAATTCCCTGTTAGCCCAGCCAACCCAGGCATCAGACAGGTGAGTGAACAAGCCATCCTGGAAGTGGCTCTTCGCAAGTCATGCATGTCACCTCCAGCTGTTCCAGTCATTTTAGCTATAGCCCCAGAAAGCATGGAATAGAAAAGAAACATGCCCTTTTGTAATTCCTGACCCACAGAATCCATGAGCATAATAAGATAGATGGTGGTGCTTTTACACCATGGAGTTTGGGGATGTTATGCAGCAGAGGATACCTGAAACAAATGGATGACTTTCATCAACAGTTTCTCATTCAGGAAATGTCTACTGAGCATCTACCATGTGCCAAATGCCATATTGAGCAAGCACAAAACATACACAAAGCTGGGCACTAGGTAAAGTTGTAAGGACAGATTTTAATCAGTAATATACTATTGCAGTAGGGAAGAGTGTCCATCGTGAACTAAACTCAATGTTGATTTGTACAGAGGTGACTGGGCATTTTAAATGGAGGGCACGGAGTGGAGACACAGTAGAATTAGGAACGTGAAAAATTGCAAAGGGGTAGTTAGTATACAGGCTAATTAGGCCAGCTGTGTCTTTTAGCTGGCAATTATCAAAGTTAAGATTTCATCCTCCCAGAAAAACTGGTAGACAGAGGCCCTACCTTTTCTGACAATTACATTTTATTTATTTTATTTTATTATTATTTTTTTGAGACAGAGTTTCACTCTGTCACCCTGGTTAGAGTGTTGTGGCATCATAGCTCACAGCAATCTCAAATGCCCAGGCTCAAGCAATCCTCTTGCCTCAGCCTCCCAAGTAGCTGGGACTACAGGCGTCTACCGTGACACCCGGCTATTTTTTAGACGGAGTCACACTCTTTCTCAGGCTGGTCTAGAACTCCTGAGCTCATGCAATCCTCCCACCTCAGCCTCCCATGGATTACAGGCATGAGTCACCACTCCAGCCTAACAATTACATTTTGAATGAATGGCTTTCAAATCCTTGAGAAGGACACTCCTGAGTTGTAAGAAATATACGTACGTCTCAATGGGACAGAGGAAGGATTCACAATTGTAAGCCCATTTTAGTAAATGCTCTAAGAAAGAGTTGTTAGGGCCTATGATCACGTGTCTGCTGAACTAACAGCTCTTTTGGCACCCTGAACTTCTCAGCCAGGCACTGAGAGAAGCTTGCTTAGGGTCACCCTAGGGATGCAGCTCTGAGCTGTTAGAAACTATGCTGAGTGTATGTTTAAGTCTTTTAATGTCAGGAGTGAAGTGTGCACAAAGTCATTTGTGTTGCCAGGCCACAGATGAGGCCCAGTCAAGAAGGGCTCAAAGGAGTCTGGCTAGGACTTGAACAAGGAGAGAGTCTTTGTTACAAGGCATATTTTTGACATTATGATGCTCAGAGGCTAATGGAACAGACAAAGATAACTAATTTGAGTTATGGTAAGTGTTCTGAAGAAGAAATACAGGGTGCTGAAAGTGCTTAGGATGGTAGAATCTGGTCTAGTTTAGGAGTTTTGCAGAGTTTCTCTGAGGTAGTGTTTACATACATACCCAAACGCTAAGGAGATCGGATATCATATTTTAGATTAATCTGCAACTCCCTCTACTGGTACCTGGCAAAGGGAAAAGAATAATTTTGCATCTCCCGTAGGATAGAGTACAAGCCACATTTTTTGTTGTTGCTTGTGTTACCATGGCAAGTTGATCCAGAGCTTTTTATCAAATATTCTCAAAAGAGACCACAAGTCAGTCTAGGAAGTCTGGGTGCAGTGGCTCATGCCTATAAGCCTAGCTCCTTAGGAGGCCCAATTGAAAGAATTGGCTGAGCCCTAGAGTTCCATGCCAGTCTGGGCAACATAGTAAGATCTTATCTCTACAAAAAAAAAAGAAAAATAGAAATTATCGTGATGACAAGTGCCTGTAGTCCCAGCTGCTCAGGAGGCTGAGGTAGCAGGATGACTTCAGTTCAGGACTTTGATGTTGCAGGGAGCTATGATGCCACCACTGCATCTTAGCCCAGGCAACAGAGTGAGACCCTCATCTCTAAATATATAAATAAATAAATGAATATTTTAAAAATAAAAAATATTTAAGAGGCACAAATCTGGTCCAACTCTCTCATTTTACAGATGGGGAGTCTGATACACAAGCTGGGGGAAGCTCTTGAACAACGTGGTGGCACATGTAGAGTTAGAATTTAACCATACAACCTCTGGTTACCTGCATCCCTGGATGAGGTCCCTAGGCTTCAGGAGGACAATGGGTTTTGGGGTGAACCATGCAAAGCAGCTCTCACCCAGAAAAACCTGCTGCTGCTATTAGGCTTGGGAGGTAATTCCACTGTGAATGGAAGGTAGTTCCACTCACAGTGCTCAGGGCCACACCTGCTTCTCTCGCAGAACAAAGTCTGCTGGTTGGTGCTGGAAGGCAGGTTTGATGGGAAAGGCCTAGAGTTGAGCCTTTGGCCTCTGTCCAGACACACTTAAGATCTGTGGTTAGATTATGAAGCAGACAAGGCTTATAATGCATGATGTTTTGGATCAGCTCACCACGTTGTAATGCTTCAGTTGCAGAAAATAGAGCAATGGAATTAGGCTTTAAAGATACGGGTTCAAGCCTCAGATAATAGATAAAAGCTATTTTTTATTGAGTACCAACTGTGTGCTATAAACTGCTGGACTTAATTTCCATGTACAGTAGAACCTCCATAGTGGACTACTTTTCCTACATTGACCACCTCCTTAAGTTGACCTAATTACACCAGGCATACACCATATCACATGTACTCAATGGAAAACTGACCTCTATGTATACCATCTCTGTAAGTTGTATCTTGACCACATGAACTGTGACATACAATATTAATTTACCCTCGATAATGTGACCAGTTGAATCCATTCTACACCACAGGGGAGAAAGTACAGGCTTTTCCCCTTAGTTGCCTCATTTTTTTCTTTAGGTTAAGTTCTTTTCTCACATTTCATTATTACCACATATTGGATTAGGTCTAATGTCCTATCATGTTTATCACGTGTTGCAGAAGATTTTTTTCAACTTGAAGGACTGGGTCTGAATTATAGGTACATCTCATATAATTGATGAAAAATGTTATAGTTAATCAAGACATGATATGGCCCAAAGGAAAGAACTCAAAGTGCTGGCATTGATCGTCTCTGCTTTCTGAAAAGCAGCAGCCAAAGAAAGACAGCAGAACATTTTGATGTTAGCAGGACCACAGTTAGCAACATCCAAAAACACAACTTGGAGAGATATGGTCAGGGAAAGTGGAGACCCACAAAAGAAAAGGAGGAAAACTTCCCTCAAGAAAGTCAGTGAAGCCACATGAAGCTGGTTCAAACAAAAGAGGGCAGTTAACTCCTGAATCTCTGGGCCAGTGATCCAAGAAGCTGCTAAAAAATTCGCAGAGGGCGGCTGTGGCTCAACGGCTAACGGGCTAACGTGCCAGCCACGTACACCTGAGCTAGCAGGTACAAGTCCAGCCCGGGGCCCACCAAACAACAATGACGGCTGCAACCAAAAAATGGCTGGGCGTTGTGGCAGGCGCCTGAAGTCCCAGCTACTTGGGAGGTGGAGGCAGGAGACTAGCTTGAGCCCAGGAATTGGAGGTTGCTGTGAGCTGTGATGCCACAGCACTCTATCCAGGGTGATAGCTTGAGGCTCTGTCTCAAAAAAAAAAAAAAAATTCGCAGAGGGGCGGCAACTGTGGCTCAAGGACGAGGGCACTGGCCCCATATACCAGAGGTGGTGGGTTCAAACCTGGCCCCGGACAAAAACTGAAAAGAATAAAATTCACAGAGGAATTCAGAATGGCAGATTTCCAAATATCAAGTGATTGACTTAAGAAATTTAAACTTCCAACATGAGACCTCTCATAAAGTCTTGTGTGGTGAATCCAATGCAGTTCAGTTGAAGTTGTGGAAGAGTTCATCAAAAAGTTACCACTTTGCCAGAAGCTTCTAAGATGACATCTGTAATGCCAAAGGGCTCAGACTCTTTTTCAAGGTGATGCCTGACAGGAGCCTCGCCATGAACGAGGTAACAAATATAAAAGCAAAAAACTTTCCAAGGAATATTTCACAGTTCCACCTTGCACCAGCTCAGCTGGAGAGAAACTAAAGCCCTTGGAAATTGGTAAATTGGCAAAGCTATTTGCATGCAAGAACCTGAAGCCCAAAGACCTTCCCGTCGCTTAGAGATCAAAGAGATGCGTGTGGATGACTGGGGCCCTATTTGAGGACTACATAAGAGATATCAATTGAGAAATGAAGAAGAAATGGCTTATTCTACTGACAGCAGCAACTGTCCTGACCACCCACAAGTGAATCATCTCACAAACATGAAACTAAAGTTTTTGCCTCTGAACATGACTTTAAAAATCCAACTTCTTATTGTAAGAGGGTCTTTTCCTAACAAATGCAACCAGTGTAACATGGTTTCTTGTACCCTCAATGAATCCCCAACAATAAAAAAAAAAAAAAATCCAACTTCTTGACCAAGACATCATCAAAACTTTTAGAATGCACTACTGAGACCAGCTTCTGCAGTGGGTCATTATTAAAACACAAACTCATGGTCCTCCTGTGGAAGCAGCTTCATCTGTGGCCTCAGCTAACACCCTGGATGTGTCCTCTGGATCAGTTCTGCTTGAAATGGAATTCAGCCAGAAATAATACAGAAGTGTTTCAAGAAAGTTAGATTGCCACAGCACAAGATCACGACGTTTTGGCCCCATCAGATAGTCTATCTCCCATGGCAGAAATCAAAGGAGTAGATTTTGAAGGTTTTGTTACAATGGTTGATGAGGTGGCAACCTATAATGAACTGATCCAGAAGCAATTTTCCAAGCAATTATTGATCAAAGTACAGACCAGCATAAAAGTGCATGGAGCAGCTAATGAAGTGGAAGAAGCAAATGAGGATGACACAGAAATTGCAGAGTCTCAAAAAGAAGAGGATGTCAGGCATCTGATAATGCAATTGAAGTCATTTGCTATGGAACAATGCCCAGGCATGTTGAGTGGCACAGCCAGTGGTGAGAGTGCTTTCTCCACTTAATGTTTATAATGAGAATAAGAAACAAACACTGACTCATTTTTCTAGGAAGAATGATTACACCACAAGAGAATAATAAATTGTATTGATTTTGTATGATATTGTATGTATTATTTTTCTGTGTTTCAAGCTTGTAAGGAAGCTAGATGAGAAACCATAGGCTGGGGGAAGTAAAAGTTGCAATTTTTGCATGTTGTACCCAAGGTTACCCAACATGTAAGTGCAGAACAAGGGTTTGCACCTGCATCTCCTGACTCCCAGCTCAGGATTTCTCACTTCACCGCTCACTGTGTGCAGGGTGCCATGAGATCAAAGGCAACTTAGCTCAGGGTGTCAGAGCACAACCTTGGAGCTTATTTGCCAGAGCTCAAACCCAGCACAGATTACCGTGTGGCCTTACACAAGTTACTTAACTTGTCTAGACTCAATTTACTCATTTATAAAACAGTGATAGTAATACTAATACTGCCCGAGTAGGGTTATTGGGAGAATTGAGGGATATCTTCCACACAGTCAGTCTCCTTGGGCACAAAACAGAGTGGAAAGGCAAGTGGAAGATGTCCAGCACCCTGGTTCTTGAGATGTGGTATTTAGAACAGAAGCATTGTAGCTTCGAACTATAGCATCTTTTCAAAAGAGGCAAAACACTAAGAATGGTCCCTGCCCAGAGTAAGCACCATTTAAGTGTTATTATTGACAAGTTGACATCCTTAGAGGGTGAGTTTAGCTGAGACCTTAATTCTTTTTGCCTCTTCCCAAATCAAGTACCTTGTCCTTTCCTTGGCTTTGTTCCTTGTTTTAAGGTGCTTACCTGTTCACTGACCAACCATCTTATGTCACTGGCTGTTCAAAACTAAGGTAGATTTTTCTAGAAAACTTTTGATGTTTCATATTAGCTCCCTTCATGGGGAGTCATTACATCCTTATAGAGTTTAATATAACATACAGTAGATGTGGTATTACAAACATTAGTGGGGAACAGATGTCTTATTCAACCAATAATTGGGACAACTTGATAACTATTTGGAAAAAGCAAGATTAAATCCCGACCTCACACCTTACACTGAAATAAAATCCAAGTGATCTAAAGATGCCAAAATAAGGAGAGAGTTCTGGGAGGAAGAGAAGAAAGGAAGGGAGGGAGGAAGAAAGAAAAGGAAAGGAGGATGGGAGGGAAGGAGAGAGAAAGGGGAGAGAAATCAAACAATGAAAGTATCACAGATGGTTCCAGTCCATGAACCCCTGTATCACTCTCCTCTGCAGAAACCCCAACTGCCCCCTTCTACCATCGCCCGATTCAGCAGGAAGCAGTTAAATTGAATCTCCACCCCTTTTCCCTAACAGCAGTTGGAGTTTCTACTCAGACAGGGAGAATTGATGCAAGACAATTAGCGCCCTAGCCAGCTCAGCCGGGCTGGCGGACCTGCTGCCTCCTCCTTGGCAGTGTCGGTGGTGCGGCAGCCAGCTGAAGAGCCAGCGGGCTGGATGACAGAACTTTCTGATGACTTCCCAAACCAGTCAACAGTTCAGCACAAAGGAATCCAGAGTCACGCTGGCTTGTGACAGATCGCACAATTACATGGGATTCACCCGATTCTGAAAGTGCCTGAATAGCGAACAGCAGAGGGAAAAAGGACTCAATTGTCAGAGCCAGCACAGCCTGAGAGAGACTCAAAACTCAGACTCTCCAGTCTCGGGGGCAGGTTTCCTGTTGTGCCATGGAATAAAGGAGACACAGAGAGAAAAAAAAAAAACTAATAGGTCTTCCTTATCAAATGACAAGTAGATGAATAAAATGTGCTATCTCTACACAATGGAATGTTTCAGTCATAAAAAGGAATGAAGTATCAATACATACGATATGGATGAACCTTGAAAACGTCATGTTAAGTGAAAGAAACCAGCCACAAAACATCATGTCTTGTATAAGTCCATTTATGTGCAATGTCCAGAATACGTAAATCTATAGAGACAGAAAGTAAGTTAGTTTCTACCAAGGTTTGGGGATGGATGTAGGTAGAAAAATGGGGAGTGACTATTAGTGAACACAGGACTTCTTTTTAGGGTGACACGAATATTCTAAAATTAAATTATAGGCCAGGTGTGGTGGTTCATGCCTGTGATCCCAGCACTTAGGGAGATCAAGGCAGGTGTTTGAGCCCAGCCTGGATGACATAGCAAGGCCCTGCATATAAGAACAAAATCAGCTAGTCATGGCAATGTATGCCTATAGTCCCCACTACTCAGGAGGCGGAGGTGGGAGGATTGCTTAAGCCCAGAAGTTATAAGCTGTAGTGAGTTATGATCATGCCTTTGCACTCCAGTCTGGTGATGGAGCAAGACTCCCACCTCTAAAAAAAAAAATAAATAAATGAAATTAGATTGCAGCCATGGTCACATGACGGTGGCTATTGTAATTTATGTGAATTGTACATTTTAAATGAGTGAATGGTATGATATGTGAATTATATCACAATAAAGCTATTTAAAAATATTAAAATCTGGCTCGGTGCCTGTGGCTCAAGTCGCTAAGGCGCCAGCCATATACATCTGAGCTGGCAGGTTCAAATATAGCCCGTGTTCACCAAACAACAATCATTTAATATACCTTCAAAGGGGCATTTAAAAAAATGTTCATTTAACACTTATTTTGTGGGTATGTAAGAATTATAGTAGAATCTCTGTAAACTGACCACCCAAGGGACTGTAACAGGTCAACATACAGAGGTAGTCAACATAAGGAACTAGGCCTACTGTACTGATACATACATGGGGTGGATGTCTGGTTTATAAAAATTAGGTCAACTTAAGGAGGTGGTCAAGGTAGGGACGTGGTCAACTATAGAGGTTCTACTGTATATCATATTAACCCAGACCCTTTGCTTATATACCAAATAAGGCACTTGTAACATGTGGTTTTCTACCCTAGACATCTTGAATGCCATACTAAATTCTCTTTAATTTACATGATTAAAGAAATCCCTCATTAGCAGTACAAAAGCACTACATTGTACACTCCAGCAGTTTGGGGCTGCATTTTAAGATGAGTGTGAGGAGTGTTTTATCTTTATTTATTTCTTTATTTATTTTGAGACAGAGCCTCAAGCTGTAGCCCTGGGTAGGACGCTGTGGTATCACAGCTCACAGCAACCTCCAACTCCTGGGCTCAAGCGATTCTCCTGCCTCCACCTCCCAAGTAGCTGGGACTATAGGTGCCTGCCACAATGCCTGGCTATTTTTTGGTTGCAGCTGTCATTGTTGTTTGGTGGGCCTGGGCTGGATTCAAACCTGCCAGCTCAGGTGTATGTGGCTGGCGCTTTAGCAGCTTGAGCCACAGGCGCCGAGCTGGAGTGTTTTATCTTTTCCACTGGAAGGCACTGCCCACTTTGGTGGGAGCAGAGACGTTCTTATGAATTAACAGCTGAATTAACTGGCAGGGGCCTTAATTGGCTCTCAGTCTTCTATTTATTCCAGGGATGTTTTGGGCCCCTTTTAGAACCGCACCCTAAGTAGGAATAAGGTTGAAATATGGGATGCCAGGCCAGGAGTGGTGGATCACTCCTGTAATCTCAGTACTCTGGGAGGCTGAGCTGGGTGGATTCCTTGAGCTCAGGGAGTAAGATCTCTTTGTTTTTTTTGCAGTTTTGGCCGGGGCTGGGTTTGAGCTTAACACCTCCAGTATAAGAGACTGGTGTCCTACTCCTTTGAACGTCACGTGCTGCCCGAATAAGACCTCTTCTTTACTAAAAATAGAAATACTAGCTGGGTGTTGGGACAGGTGCTTATAGTCCTAGCTACTCAGGAGGCTGAGACAAGAGGACTGTTCAAGCCCAAGAGTTTCAGGTTGCTGTGAGCTATGACACCATAGCACTCTACCCGGGGTGATAGAGTGAGACTCTCTCAAAAAGAAAGAAAGAAGGAAATGAGGGAAGGAAGGGAGGGAATGCCATCTCTTGTTCTATCCTTGGCTGGAACCATGCCTAGCTTCAGAAGCCCAAAGCATGGGATCATTGAGATGAACAACTTTTAGGTGGATGAAAGAAATTCCCCATGGAATTTTCCACTTGAAGTTTATAAAGAAGGGCTCAGCCGGGGACTGCACACAGCAGTCTTCCGCCACATCTTGCACGCTGCTCACTCTGCTTTTCCCTACCCCATCTCTCCCTCTCCTGGAAGAACAGTGCTTGGGTTTTGGGAAGACACCTGGCCCAGATCACAGGAGACTTGATTTGTGAACCTTCTTTTTTTTTTTTTTGAACCAGAGTCTCACTTTGTCTCCCTGGTTAGAGTGCTGTGATGTCGTCATAGTTCACAACAACCTCAAAGCTCCAGTGATCCTCCTGCCTCCGTCTCCCGAGTAGCTGGGATTACAGGTGCCCACCACAACACCCAGCTAGTTTTTCTACTTTCAGTAGAGACAGGGTCTCGCTCTTGCTTAGGCTGGTCTTGAACTCCTGAGCTCAAGCGATCCACCCACCTCAGCCTCCCAGACTGCTAGGATTACAGGCATGAGCCACCATGCCTGGCCTTAATTTGCAGATCTTCTGCCCAGAATATTCTTTCTTGTTTCAGCCCCTTGCCTGCTCAAAAGTCTCTGCTGCCCATGGGTCATAGAGACATTAGTGTCTGTGCAACTTGGAGGAAAAACATGAGTGTGGTTTTTAAAAGGAATCAGATCCTGGAGGCCCTCCTACCCCCGGTCATTCCCCCTGTATGGGGCAGGCAAAAACTGCAGTCCCAGCAAAGACAGAAGGGCTGTCATTTGGGGGCCGAAGATTAGTGAGGACGATTCATGCCGTCTAAACAGAGAGAAGCACTGATGAGTAAGAAGCCGTGGGCACGCTCTGAACAGAGACGAGTCACGGAGCAGCCTGTGAAAGTGTGTCGCAAAACTAACCCCCAGAGACTAGGTAAACAAATATGTCATTGGGTGCTTGGCATTTTCTTCTCATTTGTATTTTGCTCAATTGGCATTTCTCACCGTTATTAGTGGCAAAGTTACCTTGTCTTCTGACAGGCAGGGTGGCACAGTGGTGGGTAGCACAGACTGCCTTAGTTTGAACACTGGTCTGGCCACTTATCAGGGACTTGGGCAAGGTACTAAACTGCTCTGTACCTCAGTTTCCCCATCTGTAAAATGGCAATGATAATATAGCTTCTGCCTTTTGGAGTTGATGTGAGGATTACATGTTAATTAATGTATGCAAAGCTGGCTTGGTGCCTGCGGCTCAAGCGGCTAAGGTGCCAGCCACATACACCTGAGCTGGAGGGTTCAAATCCAGCCTGGGCCCACCAAACAACAATGACGGCTGCAACCAAAAAATAGCCAGGTGTTGTGGCGGGCGCCTGCAGTCCCAGCTACTTGGGAGGGGGAGGCAGGAGAATCACTTGAGCCCAGGAGTTGGAGGTTGCTGTGAGCTGTGATGCCACAGCACTCTACCCAGGGTGATGGCTTGAAGCTCTGTCTCAAGAAAAAAAAAATGTCTGCAAAGCCCTTAGGGCAGGGTCCCTCAGGGAAAGCACAGTGGGAATATTTTACATTTTTTGCTTACGATAAGACACCTTGGACCGTCAGTACTGGGCTCCCTCAGCCCAGTGCCTGTGTCTCTGTAACTGGCTCACTGCTCACTAACCATCACCACCTGGAGGCATCTCTTCAGGGAGGTAAACTAAGAAAACATCCAGGAAGAAACAGGAAACCCTTTCTCCGGAGGTGCTCCAATCCCCCCGAATCCTACCACTGTAGGAGGAAATCGCGGTTTGTTCAGATCATGTTCTGTTATGATTCTAAAGTTTCGAGGCAAAGGCTTATGTAGGCAGAGCTCAAGATAACAGCTCCATTTGGGAACATAGATAACGCAAATCTTAATACCTTGCTTAAACATATGAGTCACTGTTTCAAAGTAAAATGGAATGTTTGCTCAATATGGGCTATGATCTTAATAGCATGCTATTAACTTTTTTTTCTAGAAAAAGCATAAGGAGAGTAGGCTCTGAAATCTGTCCTGGTTCTTCTCAGATTGTGTCCAGATCAAACCTACCAGTGCCTGCGTGTTCCCTGAGACGAGCCTCACCTTCGTGTGGCTGCCCCCAGGAGAAGGCAGTGCGAGATGATCCCAAGATTCCAAGCTCCCAAGCTCCACTGTGCCCAGAGGCACCCAGCGGGGAGACAGTCAAATGCTTACTGCCCGGGACTCTGCTTCAGGTGGGCCTTCAACAAGACCCCGCTCCAGACATGGCTCTGCTACTGGTGTTTCCTGTATCTCCCAACCCCAGAGAAACACAGCCCTGACCTGTCACCCCAACCTTTGGAGGAAATCGACTAAAAAAATAATGAAAATTGTACTTTATCCCAAGGGGCAGAGAAGGTAGTTTCGGTTACAGGAAGCGCCGCGGAGGCTACAGTGTGCCCTTGATGTCAGCACAAGGACGACATCATGTGGGTGGGGAGGAAGAAGGGGATGTGTGTCTGGGTCTGTACCCATCCAAAACTAGGCTTCCAAGGGGGCACTACTGTCCCTGTGGAAACCTCAGTCACCAAAGCACACAGGGGAAAAGGAATTCGAAGGGAGGGCTGGTTGTGAGGGAGGGAGAGGAGGCCCCTAGAGGGGTAGTGATTTCCCTCACCGGAAGGCCCACATCTGGCCCTCATCTGGGTGCCTGGAAGCCCTGCAGGTGAGGGGCCCAAACCAGGAGGCAAACACGTGTCCTACACATACTCCTCAGCCATCATCTGGGGCCCAGCCGGGAAAGGGCGAACCAGGGACCTGAGCTGCCAAATGGGACACTTGATGTCTCCGGGGGGTGTCAGGGAGACAGGCAACAGAAATAGGGCCCAGGCCCTTCTCCTGGGGGCTGTCCCACTCCAGGGGCCTGCTGGGGGTCGCATCTCCATAGCAGTGGTGCCACGGACAGAGGCAGTCCCGGCTCAGACCCAGGGTCAGGGGAAGGAAATTAAACATGTGACAGTGTCAGGCTGGCCATGGCTGGTCTCATTAGCCTCCAAGAGGGGATCTTGAAACAAGGCCCAGGTACAGGCTCAGGGAGGCAGGGTCGGAGGAAGGAACCTGGGAGGTGTCTGGGAAAACCAAGCCCTTGAGGGGACTTTATCTCAGTATGGGTGCTGAGCCTGGTGGTGAAAGCTGGGAGAGCTGGTTGTCGCCTTAGCTCCCTGTGGCAGTCTTGGCTGGACGATACAGGGTCCTGGCTGGGGAGGGCAGCTGTGAACTGACCGACGGTGCTCCTCAGTAGTCTGGTCTTGGGGAACTCATGTCCTCCTCTGCTTGGGGCCTGTGGGGGCATCTTGATGGTGAGGATGCTGCCTGTGGCTGCCATGGCCCTGGACAGCCTGCACCCTCCTAGGACCCTGGGCTGTGAGGGGTCTGTGGAGACTGCCTGATTGCAAAGCATAAGAGCCAGGAGGGGCTTTGCCGGGTTGCCTCAGAGGAGCTGTGATTCCCTGTGGAGCTGGGGACTTCAGAAGTGGGGCCGTCCCCTTCCCTCGAGCATCCTTACCTTCCTTCTCGGACCTTGCCCTCTTCATTTCCTGACTTTTCCTTTCCATGAGGTGCCCTCTCTTCCTGCTCTGTCCTCTCTCTGCCCTTCAGGCTGGTGGCCAGAGTCCTTCCTGGTGGCCTGGGACCAAAAGTCTCACCTCAGCTCCCTGAGGAGCCAGAGACTGTTCCCACAACTGAAAATTGGGAACAACAACCCCTGCCTGCCCACGGGTGCACCCACAGCAGTGCTCCCCCAGACTTCGCTAGGGGTTGCACCCTGTGGGGATGGATGCTTGTCTAGCACCCGGAGTTCTGTGTTCCATCCCAGAGTCACTGGTTCTGAATTTCCTGAGAAGGAGCCTGGCCAGGTGGGGGTTCAGCAGCTTGAGAAGCGTTGGGAAGGGATTAAGCAAGGAGATCCCAGCGACTGCTCTTCCCGGTTTGAATCTTGCCTCTGCCTATCACCAGCTAGCCCTCTGGCCTTAGGGAATCAGCTCCTCTAACCTCAATTTCCTCACCAGGAAAATGGCATTCCTTCTAGAACTTACGAGGACTGCATGAGATGGGGCAGGCTGGGGCTGGCACAGTAGTGAGAACTATTATTACCAGATCTCCTTATAGGTGAAAGTGCTTTGGGCTGATGGATGAACTTTTTCTTTTATTTATTTTATTTTTAAAAAAATATTTATTTATTTATCTTTCCCTAATCATGTCTGGAGTCCTATTCCCCTTTTGGGGAGGTACATACTAACTAAAGTGAGAATAACCATTTATGTGACTATGGAACAAGAACCTCCCCTTATCTTTTTTTTTTTTTTTTTTTTGAGACAGAGCCTCAAGTTGTCACCCTGGGTAGAGTGCCCTGGCATCACAGCTCACAGCAACCTCGAAATCTTGGGCTTAAGCGATTCTCTTGCCTCAGCCTCCCAAGTAGCTGGGACTATAGGCGCCTGCCACAACGCCCAGCTATTTTTTGGTTGCTGCCATTATTGTTGTTTGGTGGGCCTGGGCTGGATTCGAACCTACCAGCTCAGGTATATGTGGCTGGTGCCTTAGCTGCTTGAGCCACAGGCGCCAAACCAGAACCTCCCCTCATTAAAGACAAATTAACCCAGAAGTATGGGCTACCAAGGGATAGGTGGGAAGAGCAAAATATGTTCAACTGGTCCAAATGACCTCAGAGATTTAGGGACAGCCCTCATTTGTTTGGCCAAGCCTTAACTCAAGACTTGAGTCACTTCTCATAACCCACAGTGACTCTTATTCTGTATGTAGATGACATTGATGAACTTTGTCTTCTGCTTACATAAAAGGGTTCTGCACCTCCCCTTCAATAAAAGAGTGTCTACAGCAACCTTTCCCCAAAGGGCAAATATAGAAACTAGGCCATGAACTTAGGGTGGAATGAAACAGCCTGTGTCTGTGGCTACCTCTGACTGGTCATGACACCAGCCCAGTGGGAGTGAGACTGACTGGCCCCAGCCCTGCATACTGGCTTCGGGGCCCATGGAGAGGAAGGAGGGCAGCCCCCCCTCCACCTTCCAGCCCTGATGTCTTTTTGTTTTTAATGTTGTACCATTACCCAAGTAGACCCACCCAGCACCCAAGATTTTATCGCAAGCTGCAGCCCTCTTCTCTCTGTAAACCACTCCATGAAGTCAGTCTGTTCAGTTCAAGGTGAAGATTTTAACTCAGGCTATTTATAATTCCTGCAATGGAGCGGGTGTTAGTTTCAGAGCAGTCATGCCAGATGTCAACTTGGAAGTTGAGAGGGAGACAAGCGCTATTATAAATTAATGTTGCTGGTGATTAATATTTGATATTTTTAACACACATTCACCTCAAAGGAAAAAAAATTCTCTTTAATTAATGAGGCTAGATGTTGCATGTTTCCATTGACGTGGGATTACCAAAAATCTCTGGGTGTAGCTTCGGGCAGAAATCTGACAGAAGAAAATAAGTGAACCTTGAAGTCAGATTCTCTGGGTCTGATGGCCCAGCCGGTGCCTGCAAGCCTGTCTCCTTCGGCTGAGCCTGTCACGTTGGCACCCTGCACACTCTTCCGCCCCCATCCTTTCTCCTCAGGACTTCCCGCTCTGGTTCTGCACTGGGCGGGCTGGAGAAACACTGGTTGGTTCCATCACGGCCTGGGAGTCCAGAAAGCTTTCCTTAGGCTGCTGGGCTTTGACAAGTGAAGTGGCTCATATTGGAGTCTGTTACTTAGCAACTAGGAGGTTGTGTGTGTGTGTGTGTGTGGCGGGGGGATTGCCTATATACTTGTCTTATTTTGTTTGCACAGTGTAAAAATTAGTGATTGCTGTTATTTCAAAGTTGGTGTATTTCCTCCTAAATCCTCTGTCTCTTGGAAAATGGCAAGTCCTGGCATCCCTTGGTCTGGGCTCCCACAGTGGCACTATCTGAACCCACCATTCCTTGGGTTAATGTATGTAGGAATTTGTTGGACTGTTGCTATAAATTTCAAATTATTTCTAAATAAAAAGGTTTTAGAGATTGAAATAATCCAAAGACCTCTCCAAGCACGTATGCATAAATTTGATACATGCCACCCCCCACGTCCAGAAGGAAGAGGATAGAAAACACATGGAGAGAGGGCGCCCGCCCCCCACGAGCACCGAGCCTGGTGGGTTCGAACCCAGTCCGGGCCTGCTAAACAACAACAACAACAATAGCCAGGTGTTGTGGCAGACTCCTGTAGCCCCAGCTACTTGGGAGGCTGAGGCAAGAGAATCGCTTGAGCCCAGGAGTTGGAGGTTGCTGTGAGCTACAACACCACGACACTCTACCAAGGGCAACAAAATGAAATTCTGTCTCAATAAAAAAAAGAAAAAGAAAGAAAACCATCCAGAGACAGAGTTGATACACCTGAACCCACCATTCCTTGGCGTCTCCACCATGCCCTCCTCAGGGTGGCTATCTGGTGGCTGGAATTAGCATCTGACCCTCAGACAATTTGGTCTTCGTGGTGCCGACAGGCACCTTGTTCATCAAAAAAAATTTGGAAGGGAATTAAATGACTTGCATGTTTCTATTTTTAATATTTATTTTAAGAATTAGAATTTAAAACCCAGTCTCCAGTGTCTTTTATGCACCTATAATATTACACGTTCACTCTGTAGTTTAGTGGAAGCAGAGATAATTTGGTAGACTGTGTGATGAATGGTGCCCCCCACACCAGCCACCATACTATTCTTTGTTACCTGCCTGGTCCCTGGAGGGGTTGGAGCTTTCAGCTCTCCCCCAGGGTCACTGAGCCTCTGGTTTCTCTCTGCTAAATGAGGCCTGAGCAGGCTGGAGCAGAAAGAGCATGGGTTTTGGAATCCAGCTGGTCCTGCTTTGAAATCCTGGCACCATCATCCTCTGATCTTGGGGCTGGGTAATGATTAAGCCCCTCCAGCTTCATTTTTCACATTTGTAAAATGTGAATAATGGCAACAATACTGCATGCTTTTGATGATGAATGAAATGAGAGGAGGATAGTAAGAGCTTGTGTTTATTGAGGGCCTACTGTTTGTCAGGCACCTTACATGGTCTCACTAATCGTCATAGAAACCCTGCGAGGTGGAAGGTTGCAGTTGAAGACATGAGGCTGGGAAGGAGGATTGTCACAAAGCTGAGAGCAGAGCGGGGCACCAGGCAAACAGCAGGCACTCAGGGTCAGAGGGCTGTGAATTAGGCACAGCCAGGGTTACTCCTAGTTCTGAAAACCCTACAACTCAGACCTTGTGCTCTTCCCTTTTCATAATGACACAGGCCCTGGGATCCATGCTGGGCAGGGGCTAGTTTTCTAGATGCTCAAAGAGTGGATATGATACCTGAAGTTGTCTCTCTTTTATATTCTCAATTTTAAGAAAGTGTATATTACATTCATTTTATTATGGTTTATGATATTTGGTTCATAAGAGTATGTTTCTTTTTATTTAGAAGTAGACTTAAATTTTTTTTTTTTGAGACAGAGCCTCAGTTTCCCTGAGGTAGAGTGCTGTGGCATTATAGGTGACAGCAACCTCAAATTATTTTTTTTTTTACATTTTTATTTTTTATTAAATCATAGCTGTGTACATTAGTGCAATCATGGGGTACAATGCGCTGGCTTCATATGAAATATTTTCATACAACTGTTCGACATAACCTTCATGGGATTTTCTCATTTACTGTGTGAAAACATTTGTATTCTGCATTTAGTAGGTTTCACCTGTACCCTTCTAAGATGCACCATGAGTGTGATCCCACCATTTACCCTCTCTCTACCCACCCTCCAATGCTGGAGGTGGTGGGTTCAAACCCAGCTCTAGCCAAAAAAGGCAAAAAAAAGTCGGCTCCTGTGGTTCAAATTCCTGAGTTCATGCGATCCTTTTGCCTCAGCCTCCTGAGTAGCTGGGACTACAGGTGCCTGCCACAGTACCTTGCTAGTTTTTAGAACAGGGGTCTAACTCTTGCTCAGGCTGGTCTCAAACTCCTGAGCTCAAGCAGTCCACCCACCTCAGCCTCCCAGAGTGCTGGCATGACAGGTGTGAGCCACTGTGCCTGGCCTTAGATTTTAATTTTTATTGTGTTTCATACACAGCACAAAAGTTATCATTTTAATTATTTTTAAAGATACGGTTTAGGAACATTGAATATATTCACCTTGTTATGCAAACATCCATCTCTAGAACTTTTTCATCTTCCCAAACTGAAACTCTGCATACTGTTTACACTAAACAATAAGCCCTTTCCCTGGCTTCCGGATACCACCGTTCAACTTTCTGTCTCCGTAAGTCCGACTACCTTAAGTCACGCATGTCTCTTTGTGACTGGCTTATTTCACTTAGCACCCTATCTTCCAGGTTCGTTTATTTTCTACCATGTGTCAGAATCGCCTTCCTTTTGAAGGCAGAATGATCTTCCTCTGGGTGTAAACACACACACCGTGTTTTGTTCATCCACCCCTCTGTGAATGAACGCTCCTACCTTTTGACTGCTATGACTAATGCTACTGGGGACACGGGGATACAAATATCTCTTCAAGACCCTGCTTTCCGTTCTTCTGGGTCTATGCCTGGAATTGGGGTTCCTGAATCATAAGGCTGTCACACTATTTTCCTAGCAGCAGGACCATTTTACACAGCAGCCTTGTCCCCATTTTACCTGCTCGCCAGCAACATGCAACGGTGCCAATTTCTCCACATCCTTGACAACACGTAATTTTCCCTCCTTCCTTTCCTCTTTTCCTCCTTGTCTCCCTTCCTTTCATAGCAGCCATTCTGTTGTGTATGAGGAGAAATCTCATTATGGCTTTGATTTGTATTTCCCTGATAATTAGTGACGTTGAGCATATTGTCATTTTTTTTTGCCATTTGTCCATCTTCCTTGGAGAAATCACTTCTGTTTCTGTCATTTGCCCTTTTTTTTTTTTTGAAACAGAGTCTTACTTTATCATCCTGGGTAGAGTGCCGTGACGTCCTCACAGCTCACAGCAACCTCAAATTCTTGGGCTCAAGTGATCCTCTTGCCTCAGCCTCCCAAGTAGCTGGGATCATAGATGCCCGCCACCAGGCCCGCTTATTTTTTAGACAGGGCATCATGTTTTTGCTCAGGCTGGTCTGGAACTCCACAGCTCAGGCAATCCACCCAGAGTGCTAGGATTACAGGCCTGAGCCGCCCCGCCCAGCCTTCATTTGCCCATTTTAAAATCAGGCTTTTTTTGTTGTTATTGTTATTGAGAAGTTGAATTCTTTACATATTCTGGTATTAATCCTTATCAGCTATATGATTTACAAACATTTTCTCCCATTCCACAGGCTGCCTTTTCACTCTATTGATGTATGTGTCTTTTGACGCAGGAAAGTTTTAAATTTTAATGTAGTTCTATTTATTTATTTTTTCCTTTGTTACTTCTGCTTTTGGTATCATATCTAAGAAATCATCGCCAAATCCCCTATGATGAAGGTTTGAAATGCTAAAGTTTTGATTAAATTCTCCTCTCCAACTATTAAGTGATTCCTTACAACAGTATTTATGGAGCAAATCATTCGTGATATCAAGATGCATGACGTCCTGATAACGCGTCATTGTCCCACGGTGGCCTCATTCTGGATGTCCCTTCATGTTCTGTTTTAGGGTTGCCTGTCCAGTCATGATGTGTGCTCTGTGGTGATGGGGACAAGCCAGGAGGGGCTAGGAGGGGAGAATCTTCCCGCTCGGTCCTTCCTCTCTCCCACTCCACTTTTCTGTTCACGCCCTTACCTGAAAATAGCCAGACGTGGGACTTAGGACGTATCTGCTGGCCCCACTTCCCTGCACCCCCATCAATATGCTTGCCTGTTTCCCTGGAGCAGGGCCCTGGGCTGTGTGAGTAACCACCTCTGTCTCCCTATGGTTTTCTTCTGTTTTTTTTTTTTTTTTTAAATTGAGACAGATTTTCACTTTGTTGCCCTTGGTAGAGTGCTTTGGTGTCGTATCTTATAGCAACCTCAAACTCTTGGGCTCAAGAGATTCTCTTGCCCTCAGCTGCCTGAGTAGCTGGGTCTACAGGCATCTGCCACAACACCTGGCTATGTTTGTTGTTGTTGTTGTTGTTTAGCAGCCCCGGGCTGGGTTCGAACCCACCAGGCTCAGTGCTCATGGCCGACGCCCTCCCTCCATGTGTTTTCTATCCTTTTCCCTCTGGATGTGAGGGGTGGCACGTATCAAATTTATACATACGTGCTTGGAGAGGTCTTTGGATTATTTCAATCTCTAAAACTTTTTTATTTAGAAATAATTTAAAATGTACAGCAACAGTCCAAGGAATTCCTACATACATTAACCCAAATGTTGACACCACTCCACATTGGCCATACTCTCTCTCCCCCTCATCCCCTATCCCTCTCCCTCCCTTCCTCTTTCTTTCTCTGTATACATATACATATAATTTTTATTTTTTTCCTACTCTTTCAGAAGATCTTTTAGGAGAATTTACTTTTACAAAATAAGTTGCAGGCACAATACTTGTACTTCAGTATTTCCCTCAAATCCAGGACGTTTTCTCGTGAATGTTAAAATCAAACTTAGTACAAATATTACAGTTAGGACCTTCCTTCCTCATCCTGGGTGGAGACAGCAAAGCCTGCCCTCCGCCCCCAGCTCTTTCCCAGGAGGAGAGCAGCCTTGTCCCCACTTTCCACTCCCTACCTCCTGGGCTTCCAGGCATCTGCCCGAATTTCTGAGGTGCCTGTGGGCATGTATCTAGAGTGACAAATCTCCAAATGTCATCCCAGCTGTGTGTTGTCAGAGTCGCGAACATGCATTCAGAAGTCACATTGCCTGAGTGTAAATCCTGCAGGGTGGAGCTGGGACATGAGTCGAGATGACCCAGGCCTCTTCCTGTTCCCCCTTCTTCCAGGGTCGAGCTCGGGTGATGTCTGGGGTTGTGGCCGACATATGCAGACGCCAGGAAAAGGCCAAAGATTGCAGGTGTAGCCATGGAACCTCTGGGCTTCTTGTTTTGTGACAAAAATAAACTGTTATTAATTTAAACCACCATTGTCATGTTTTCTTTCACTTGCAACAAAGGTTATTGCTAAGAGATTTCACTGGAGATGTAAGAAAAGGCTTCACACAGGCTCTATCTTTTGAGTAGATCCTTGAAGGAGATCTCCAGGCAGCAGAGAGGGAGAAGGGCATTTGGGCGGACGCATCCCACAGGCACAAGCACAGTGTGGACAGAAGAATCCAAAAGTGTTTGGTATATGGCAAAATTCTCCGAGAGAGAGAGAGGTACTGGGGAGAATGTTCCAGTCTAATGAAGCAGGGGGCAAAATATGCAGGCAGGGATGTGCACATCGTGATAGAGGCACTCCTGTTTGTGCCTGGTTCCTGTTTGGGGAGCTGCAGAGATGAGGCTGGGAAGATGGATGGGGCCAGATTCCGAGTGGTCAGGAGCTTGGTCAGCAGCATTCCTGAGCCAGGCACAGCCTGACATTGTGCCGAATGAGTCTCTCTCATTACACCACTCACAGGGATCACTTCGGGAGGAGAGAGGGAGAGGATGGGGATTTTCACAAATGTGCAGGACCTTCTTGCTCACGCTGAGCTCACACTGTCCTATAGTAAAGGCACAAGAGCCCTCAATCTTCTTCAGCTTCTGACACTTGTCAAGTGGAGCTATGATACCATTGTCTTTGCTGAATTGTGGAATTTTGGGGGCAGAGGCTCATGTGAAAGAATCAAATGCTATGCAGAGAGTCAAGCAGACCCAGGTTTAAATTCTAGCCCCACTTGTTATTAACAGAGTGACTTGGAAACATCGAATATTCCAAACTCCTGCGTAAAGGACTAATGCCTGATGTCGAGAGATATACCATAAGTGTTACAGACTTTTAGTAAATTATTTGCATTTTTTATTTTATTTTTTTTGAGACAGACCCTCAAGCTGTCACCCTGGATAGAGTGCTGTGACATCACAACTCACAGCAACCTCCAATTCCTGGGCTCAAGCGAGTCTCTTGCTTCTGCCTCCCAAGTAGCTGGGACTACAGGCGCCCACCACAATGCCCGGCCATGTTTTTGTTGCAGCCGTCATTGTTGTTTGGAGGGCTGGGGCTGGATTCGAACCCACCAGCTCAGGTGTACATGGCTGGCACCTTAGCCCATTCAGCCATAGGCGCCGAGCCTATTTGCACTTTTTAAAAAGTCCTTCCATTTTCTCCTTTCTTTCTCCCTCATTAAAGGAAAAGCCAGCTTTATCTCTCCTTGAGTTAGGGAAGGTGTGGGCGCGGCTGAAAGCAGGAGTGGCCTGCGGAGTATTCAGAGCGCTGTTGCCTGAAGCCCGACTGAGCTCCTAGGAGGACACAGGCTCCTTAGAGGACATGGAAGAAACGGGGGAGACAGGCAGGTCCCAAATGGCATGGACCTGGACCCTGCTCCTGGCTGGTGGTCCAGGGAGGTAGCAAGGTCAGAGAACAGTGGCTATGTGGCTTGGCTGGAGAAGTATGTCCAAGGCAGCTTCCAGAGGCTGGGTTGGCCTCGGTGAGGCATGGAGGGAACAGGGGCGGGGCAAAGACAAGAAAGTCCACTGGGCCCAGCCCTGTGACTTGTCAGGTTGGAGAGTCACCTGGCCCAAGCACATCTGCTGGGCACTGCACAAAAATGACTAAGATTAATGTGTCCCCTGTCCTCAAAGAACAGAGACACACTACAGAAATTCAAGTGATTTGTAGAAGAGGAAAGGACTGCTGCTCTGTCCACACCTGAGATTCAGTCCAGCCCCACGAGCTTGTAAATTCCACATTTTACAGATGAGGAAACGAGACCAGGGAATGGTGTGACTCCTTTAGGGACACCCAACCGCAGTCATTTATAACTCACATTTGTAGAAGGCTTGACACGTGTCAGCATGTGATACTCTTTTATATATATATATATATATTTTTTTTTTTTTCTTTTTGCAGTTTTTTTTGGCTGGGGCTGGTTTTGAACCTGCCACCTCTGGCACATGGGGCCAGCTCCCTACTCCTTTGAGCCCTATATAGGTGCCGCCCTGATACTCTTATTTTTGATCCTCACATGGCTCTCTCAGTGTCATTGTCTCTAAACTATGGAAGAGGAAACTGAGGCACAGAGAAATAAAGGAATTTGCTTAAGGTCACACCACTGTGCAGCTGACCCAGGATTTGAGCCCAGGATGGCCACCCATACACTTCTCAGGAGCCAGGTTTCCCTGCCACCCGGCCTCTTGCAGCAGGAAGCAACATCCCTTTGGATTTCTTCCTAAGGCACTTTTCACAACAGGGTCACGTATTAGATCCAATCTGTCCCTCACCTGACCATGGGTTCCCTAAAGGAAGAGATAACGGCAGCTCTGTGTCTGCATGCCCAGTGCAGGTGTTTAGAAGCCACTTAAGAAACTGCCTAGAATTGGCTTTGTGGGGTTCAGATCTGAGTGGAGGTCACAAGCTTGTGCCAAGGAGGTGCCTCCCCTGGGCCCTAATTTTTTGTAGCCACTTTTGTGTATCAGTTCCCAGGAACAAGAAGTCTAGACCACGGAGGGTCAACCCCACCTGGCACCAGGTAACCTCATCATAGCTTTTCTAAAAGCTTTTCACAGTTCTTGGCCTGCCCTGATGGATAAGCTCTCCTAATGCTCTGTGCTCTTAGGATAGTGTTCCTGATAATGTGCACACAGTATGATCTCAACCCTGTGAACAAACACAGAACAACCAATGCTCAGGGATCTTTGATTCTTGGCTAGAGGGTCACCTTCCAGTGGGAGAGGTGGCTGAGTCTGACGTCTGGGGTCAGTAGGCAGGAGAGTTTGCTGCTGGGTCCAGCCAGGCCACTGGGGACGTGAAGCTGAGTGGTGCAGCCCTCCGTCCATCCCTCCCCTTCCCCCCTCCTAGTGTTGCTGACCCCAGAGGGTCTCAGCTCCAGATGCCACAGACAGGGCCCACTACACCTGGATGTGCTTGTGCTGAGGGGTGTCCAGAGGTTAGGAGGAGTGAGCTAGAAGTAGAGCTGCCTCCATTCCTGACATGGTAAGCTGATGAAATTCCGCAGCAGTGGGCCCTGTGGTGTGATGTGAGGTGCATTAGCCCAGGAGTCGCAGGACAGTTTCCAGCTCTATCCTCATTATGGGCAAGCCCGTTGTCCTCTCTGAGCCCTGTCTCTAGGACGTCATGAAGACATTGCCTGTTCCTCCTCCTGCTATTTCTCAAGGGTGGTGGCAACGCCACCATTTGTTCCTTTGTTTCTTTTTCTTTTTTTTAATATATTTTATTTTTAATTTATTTGCTTTTTTTAAATTTTTTTTTTTTTTTTTTTTTGAGACAGAGCCTCAAGCTGTCCCCCTGGAGAGAGTGCTGTGGCATCACAGCTCACAGCAACCTCCAATTCCTGGGCTCAAGCAAGTCTCCTGCCTCCGCCTCCCAAGTAGCTGGGACTGCAGGCGCCCACCACAATGCCATTTTTTGGTTGCAGCTGTCATTGTTGTTTGGAGGGCCCGGGCTGGATTCAAACCCGCCAGTTCAGGTGTACGTGGCTGGCGCCTTAGCCTGTTGAGCCACAGGCACCGAGCCTCATTTGTTTCTTAACCATGCATTTGTTGAGCACCTAATGCACACAGGCCTGACTGGTGGGGCCATGTCTGCTGGGAAGGAAACAGGGAACCAGCAATACCTTTTAGGGTTAGTGTTGATTTCGCTCTCTGCTTCCCTGGGTTTTGAGGGTAAAAGAATGCCACAAAGACAGTTGGATGTGCCTGAGGCCAGTTCTAGAGCATGAGGGCAGTAGTGGGCTGGCTTTTTGGGAAACTAGCCCTCAGCTTTGTGAGGGGACATGGGTGGAGGGGGCAGAGGAAGTAAAGCCAATCATGGTAGGGGGTCAGATCTGGTCATCTTTCTAGACAGGGAGTCACATGGGCAGCCTGGGGACATTAGGGAAGGGCTTTGGAGCAGGGTAAAAATACTTGCTTCTCCTGTCTGAATCTGAGGCTGGCCTCCCGAGGCCCTTACAAGTCAAATGCATGAAACTTTGAAGTCTGTCCCTCTCAGCGGTGTCCCCAACTGCCCCCTCTTCCATTTCCAGCAGCCTCCTTGTCCATGCAGACTCCCGTCCTGGTGGGTCTGTGCTCTCTTGCCCTCCTGTGGTCCTGAAGCCTTTACCTTCCCATTTTGCCCCCATGTGTTGACCTAACCCTGATCTCCCAGTGTCCAGCCTCCCTCACCCCAGGACACCGACTTCCTCAATGAGTTCATGGCTACAGTCTTTGTCCTCCTTCTTATCCTGAAACTCTATCTGGCTATAGGCCTGAGAAAGAACCCGACCTCCCTGAGCTGGACTCCGGGAGCCTCTGCTCCATACGGCCCTGTGACAGGTGCTTCTGAGAAACTCTCCCTGCACCCCTGAGTGAGACCCAGGTACTGAGGCCTCACCTATTCCCTACCTGTCACTGTCCTATTGCTCTGCTTTCCTGTGGTACTTGTCTGCCTTTCTGGCTCAGGCCTGCCTAGTTCTTCCAATTGCTAACGTGATCTGGCACTTACCCCTCACCTTGTCCATACCTTCTCAGGTGGAACCAAGGGCCCCCGTCCTAGGGTGCACGAGCTTGGGGCCTGCTAGATCATTTAGACTGTGCCCCAAGGGGATGCAGGGATGTGGGGCAACTTGCTCTGTGCTCTCAACTCTGACCCCCACTCACAGGTGACAGATTGAATAAACACTCTCCCTCAGATGCCACTTTGGGAGTAGGCTCAACTCCCCCCACCTCCTGAAAATGAGACTCAGGCAATTTCGGATAGGTCAGGCTGCTGCTTTCTGGTGAAGTCAGGCTGGCGAGAGGAGGCAGCCAGGATGGGGGTCGGGTCTGTGGTGAATTGGCCTCTTATTTTTTTTTTTTTTTTTTTTTTTGAGACAGAGCCACAAGCTGTTGCCCTGGGTAGAGTGTCGTGGCATTACAGCTCACAGCATCCTCCAATTCCTGGGCTCAAGCGAGTCTCCTGCCTCTGCCTCCCAAATAGCTGGGACTACAGGCGCCTACCACAACGCCCGGCTATTTTTGTTTGGGTTGTAGCCATCATTGTTGGTTGGGGGGCCCAGGCTGGATTCGAACCCGCCAGCTCAGGTGTACGTGGCTGGCGCCTTAGCCCGCTGAGCCACAGGCGCCGAGCCTTGAATAGGCCTCTTACAGAGCATAAGGGAGACCATGAAACAGGCCTCTGGCAACAGCTGTGTGGGGCTAAGAAAGCATGTTTGGAAGGGGAGCTGAGATCAGAGATGCCCATGTTGACGCTTTAGGCCTGAAGACGGCATCTGTACCCTTCAACTTTGAAGTCCCTGGAGTGGTAGAACTTGTGGCCCTAATCAGCATGGTCTTAGGCACTCTGACCTAATTTGCTATCTTGCTATGTTTGTGGAGTAGCCTGAAGGCAGGGCCTGTCCCTAAAGTCTGGGCTTTCAGCCAGAGTGACCCTGCGCCCTCTATAAAGTCTGCGGGCAGTGGGCTCTGGCTGGTGGTGCAGTAGCCAGCCTGCATGCGGGATGAGGTGCAGTGGCCAGCCTGCGTGCGGGATGAGGTGCCTCGTGGTGCTCTTTGCAATCCTCACTCTCTCCCAGGGCAGTGGGCTCACCAGGTGAGTGTCAGCCTCTAGTGGAGGGAAGGGCAGCTCATGTCTTCTGCTGGGAGGCTGTGTCCCTGGTCTTCTAACCTTTGTCCCACTGGGAAGTCTTAGGAGAAAATGCCAAGGGTGCCTGCGATAGTGGCCTCTGTTGGTCTTGCTTTTGCACGTTGAGACCTTTTCTTCTAAGAGTGTCTCTACACTTCAGGGTGTGATGAAAAGACAGGGAGTCACATGGGCAGCCTGGGGACTTTCGGGAAGGGCTTTTGGAGTCAGAGTGCCTGGGATCTGATCTTCAGTTCCATCGCTAACTCTCTGTATCTCAGTTTCCTCATCCAAAAATTAGGACTCTAGTAGGGTCCATTTCATTGGGGTGTTATGAAGGTTGTAATATACATATATTACATTATAGTATACATATAATGCTTCAAACAGTACCTGGTGCACTCTAAGAGCTGCATATACATTTGTCACACAAAATAAAATTCTCTGTTGTACCAAGTCCTTTGTGGGTGAAAGTCCCACGTTTTCCTCCAAAAACTGTAACTGATTTATTGAGCTGTTGCTACTAGGTACCAGGCACTTAACTAACCCTTTACCTATACTATCACCATTTCTTGTGGGATTAGGTAGATTTATTATTTGTATTTTATAGATGAGAAAAATGTTGTATAAGGGAGAGTCTCTGAGCCGCCTAAGGCCACATGTCCCATGACAGAGGAGCTAGGACTTGGCCCCTTACACTCTTGCTACGACATCACAGTACCCCCAGGTGCTGTCAAGCCCTGGGCACAAGGAAGCCTGAATCCATTGCTGGGGAAGATGGATCCCTGAAAAGACGTCAAGGTGCCTTTGATCAATCAAAGCTCTCTGAAAATAAAGTTCCTCCAGGTGCCAGGCACGCCAGAGACCCGAGCTCAGGGAGGTGGCTGGAGCTGCCTGTGGGGCTGCCCTCCTGGGTTAGCATGAGGCAGCGAAACACTCTTTGGATGCTGCTGGCTTCTCTCTCTGGGAAAGGCACTCTGAGGCCTCGTGCTGAGGTGGGTCAGCGCAGCCATCTCCCCTACTCCCGCGGGAGTTTCCAGGCATTCAGCAGTTAGATCCTGACCAATCAGGAACTGCAGCTGGAGCCAGGCAGAAAACATTTGGTGGGCCTGGACAAGGGGACATAGGCGGCTGTCGGCTTGACCTCAGGAGCTCTTTTCAGCCTCTTCTTTTTTGTGCTTAAGTCCTTTTTCACCATCGGAGATGGAGCATTTCACCTTTATAAGTCAGGTCCCAGCTGAAGTGACATAAGAGGGCTGGGGCAAAGGGCACTGGAAGAGCGACCCTAACTCACATACAGCCTGCTCTGTGTGGCCATGTGGGTTACGGATGACCCCAGTCCCTATGTGAGTCTCACACGGCTGCCATTTTATTTATTGCTGTCAAAGCACTTACATATCTGCAGTCCCAGGGTGTTCTTTAAACCAGCCTCACAGAGAAAGACCATGTGATTCCTTGAGGTGGTAGGAGCCACGAAATTGCCAAACTATTAATACTGTAATCTACGGGAAAGGAAACTAAAGACCACAGAGGTTAAGCCACCTGCTTGGTCAAAGGCAGGGTCAGGAGAGTGGCTGGAAATGAGGGCGTTAAACTATTTCACAGAAAAACTAGCTGAGGCTGAGGGATCTTTGTGGAGCCTCGAAGGAGAAGGTGGGGGCTTTGGGGAGCCTCCAGGGGAAGGTCAGGGGAATTGGGGAGTCTTCTAAGTTGCTGTCGACAGGGCAGAGCAAGGTATAGAAGCAGCTTCTGCTGTTTGCCCTCTTGACCGCTCCCGGTTGATCCGCCTCTATCATCCAACACCTAAACTTGACCAGGAGGCCCCTGGGAAGCTCTTTGGAGAATTCCCATCCACTTTAGAGAAAAAGTTACTTAGAGAGTGGAGAACAGGAGTTAGCAAAGGGCAGGATCCGGCGTTACCAGAGTGTGGAGGTTTTGTTTTCCTCTCCAGGCAGTGAGCCCCTGGAGGGTAGAGCCTGCATCCTTTTCTCTATTGTGTCTCCCAAGTCCTGTTCAGTGTCCTAGGAGGGACATAGCAAGGATCTGGTGACTGCATGACTGGTAACGTGCTTAGTATCTTCCAAACTATAAGTTGTAGGACTTATTAATCTTAGAAATATGTTAGACATATGTAAAATACGTCTAGAAGATTTCTACCAGCATGAAAAAAAGAGAAAGGACTAAAAAACATCAGAGTATACTGCATTCCGTAAAGATAGGCGTTGATTTGGGAACTGTCATAAAATATATTTCTTACTTTGGATTATGAGAAAATGAAATGTTTGAAAGTTATTGACTGTGAGTCAGTGAGGTTATTGACCAGAAGGCTGTGCCGGGAGGAGCAGCGCGGGGAGCAGTTTATGGAGCCCAGAGGCTCTGGGCACTTTGGGGACCAGGCAGCCTAGGAGAGATGCCCACTCTCATCACAAATTCTGCCCCATTTCCTTAGGATCCCTCTGTACAAAGGGAAGTCCCTGAGGAGGATTCTGGGGGACCATGGACTCCTGGAGGTTTTTCTGAGTGAACACCAGTATGCAGTCAACCAGAAGTACTCCAACTTGGAGGAGGTGGCCAGAGAGCCTCTGATCAACTACCTGGACGTGAGTGGCTCTTCCAGCCTTTCCATTGACAAAGGCTTGACTCCTCCACCCCACCTCCTATGGCTTTTCCCTCTCTCGGGAATCTTGGCATCTGTGGTGGTGGTGGAACATCTCCCTGCCTCTGTAGGCTCTGCACAGAGCCAGCAAAGCCTGGGGTCCCGCTGCACGGCTCTGAATGCCACCCCTGGGAGGGTGTGAGCCCCGGGACCTTCCGCGCACGTTCCTGGGGCTGCACGATCTGCTCCCAGGTCCAGCCTCAGTCTACCTTTTGCAGCCCAGGGAATCCACGTGCTGTCTGTGCTCAGCAGGGATGGAATAGCTGCTGCTTTTCTGCACCTGCCCAGGACATGGTGCCATCCTGCTCCTCCCACCCAGGACCCAGGCAGCAGTGTCCTTTGTGCCCTCTTCCTTCCTGGAGCTTGTCTCTCTCTCACCTGTCACTCATGGCAGTAAACAACCAGCCTTTTCCCTCTCTGTGCCTTGTTTTCTTATTTAGGTCATCTTCACCTCTCACCCTCAGGTCTGACAGCGAGGAGAGGTGGATGTGGCCGGGGTGGCTTGGCAGGGGCCTTGGGGCCCTGTACATGCTGATGGCCTGCCTCTGTCCAGTTCTTCCTGCCCTGACAGGGATGACCTAGTTTCCCTCCCAAGCAGGATTTATGTTCTGGTCCGAGATCTGCTTCTGAGGCTGAGTCTAGCAGTGGTTATAGGGCCCGTGGGAGGATGTGGCTGGGTGCAGGCCCCTTGGTGGAGGCCGGAGATGAAGGACCCTCCTCGGGATCTTCCTCTTGACCTCCCAAGTCTCTGTGCAGAAAGCACAGGGCCTACAAAACTGCTCCCGCTCCATGCCCAGAGTCGCCCCTCGCCCCCTTCTCTCCCTGTACTGCCGGCCTCTGACCCAGTGCTGTCTGTCCCCAGTGCCAGTACTTTGGGAAGATCTCCATCGGAACTCCGCCCCAGGAATTCACCGTGGTGTTTGATACGGGCTCCTCAGACTTCTGGGTGCCCTCTGTTTCCTGTAACAGCAGTGCCTGCCGTGAGTGACCTCCCTCTCCCGCCCTCCCCGCCATGCTCAGTCAGGGTGGCTGGGGAGGAATGTGGGATGGACGACTGGACAGCTTGATTTGACCTTCCTAGCCTCCTGGCTGTGTCCCTTCTCTTTACTCAACCTCCCAAAGGGTCACAGACTGGGAAGGTTTGAAAGGCAGGGGTCTAAGCTAAAAATTAGGGAATGCCGATTTCTTTTTCTTTAAAAAAATTTATTATTATTATTAGTTTTTGGTTTCTACTGGGAGCCAAGGCAAGCTTCTCACCCTCCTGGGTCCTCAATTTTCTGTTTTATAAAATGGGGCATGATATGACCGTGTGATCTGAGAGAATAAAGTGAGAGGATCTATTGCTAATGATGAATAAACATCAAACATGGGTTAATCATTTATTTTTCCAGCAGTCCTGGGAGGGTGGTGTTCTTTTTATCCCCATTTTATAGATGAAGAAACCAAGGCATGGAGAGGAAAAGGGATTCTCGGCTGAGATTTCTCAGCTGGTAAAAGTCAAATGTCCATGACAACCACAGGCAGGGCTTTCTTCTTTCCTAATTACACTGGTAGCACTGAGCTCCAGAGACCTGGGCTGAGCAGCAAAGAATAATTCTCTTTATTAAACCGGGGGACTAAGGCCATCGAGAGAGAATCGGCTGCTTATTTTCTGTAGTGAGAATGGCTGGAATCTAGGTGATGTTCTTTCAAGGCCTGGTGAGGGTTTGGGGCCTGGGTGGCACTGTGGGTGGTGAGAAGATTCTAAAGGTCCCGCACTAACCCTGGGTCTGTGTTTCAGAAAATCACAGACGCTTTGACCCATCCAAATCTTCCACCTTCGCGACGCTGGGTGAGGCCCTGTCCGTCAAGTATGGCAAGGGCAGCATGCACGGCTATTTGGGCTCCGACACTGTCGCTGTAAGTGGGCTTTGGGCCAACCAGTGCTCACCTTGCCTTTCCACCAGCCTCTTGACCATGTAGGCACGCTGGCTCCAGTGGGCCTCCCTAGCTGGAGCTGAGTGCTCCTCAGAGAGATTTCAGCCTGAGAGGGATTTCAGCAACAGACAGCTATGGGTTGTCTCTTCCTCTCTCTCAGTGCTCAGAGGCCCAACCTGGCCGCCTCCTCTGGGACCAGGTCCTCACTTTCTGTACCCTTGTTCATATGCCCAGGTCAGAGTTAGTTCAGATTTATAAGCTTGTGCCAGCAGTGAGCTCTTCAATGTCCTATATATGATTTATTTTTGAATTTTGTTCTTCTGACAGCCCTTTGAGGAAGGTATTTTTTATCCCCGTTGTTAGACGAGAAAACTGACACTCAGACACGTTGATAACTTGCCTGAAGTCACACAGCGGACCCCTGTGTGTGCTGAGCTCAGCTCTGTGTCTGTCACTCTGTCACTCCCTGCGTAGCGCTCCCAGCTAGACCTCACTCTGCGAGTCACAGTGGCATCTTCCTCTGTAGGGAGCCTCTGTGCCCTCCAGGATCGGGCCCTGGCTTTCCCTCGTCTCCTCTTGGCCTGCAGAGTGCCTAACACAGGGGTGGGAACTTAGAAAGTGCCCACACACGTCAATGTCTCTCTTTCCCTTCCTCATCCATCACCCAAGATTAAAAATTAAGCAGTATCACTTGGTGCCCATCATCTTGCTCCTGCTTGGATTCTTCCTTGGTGAAGTGTCTCTAGCTTTGAGCCCTTCTCTGCTGACCCCCTTTTGCTCAGCCCCTTCCTTGGTTGGGCAGGTGCCCATCTCTCTCCAAGAGTTAGCACCAGACAGCTAAGCCGTCCTCACGGTCTAGACACCGTGAGGTGTCTAGAAGGCTAATTCCAGCCAGGCACAGCAGTTCACACCTGTAGTCCTAGCACCCTGAGAGGCCAAGATGGGAGAATTTATTGAGCTCAGGAGTTCAAGAACAGCCTAAGCAGAGTGAGACCCTGTGTCCGTGAAAAAAAAAATAATAGAAGCATTGGTAAGGCATTGTGGCAGGAACCTGTAGTGCAACCTACTTAGGAGGCTGAGGCAGGAGGATTGCTTCATCCCAGGAGTTGGAGGTTGCTGTGAGCTAGGCTGATACCATTACTCTCAGTCTGGGGAGTGGAGTGAGACTTTGTCTAACAAAAAAAAAAAAAAAAAAGAAATAGAAGGCTAATTCTCCTACCTAAGTGTCCTACTTCCTCTGCTGTCAGGAGCCATTTGCTTTCATTCTGGTTCTTCTGGGTGCGTCCCCCCTGGAGAGCTGGCCCTGTGCTGGCAAGCTCAGTGGTGGCGTATTGGGCTGATTTCACTCCCTCGCCTCCTGGAGGTCAGGGAGAGAGCCCACAGTCCGCTCCTCAGCAGTCCCCTGAGGGGGTGGGAGGGCCGGCAGGTGGCATGTGTTGGGAAGCCCTCGCCTGGTTTGGCAGCTGGCCTCGCACAGCCTCTACTCTCTGCTTGTTTGAACCAGAGTTGGCTGGGTTCAGTGTGGGGACCAAGTGGGGAGGTTCTCCCAGTTCCCTGTTTTAAGGAGGAAGGTTTTGAGGGAGGAGGAAAGGATGAAGTCCAGTAAGACTATCCCGAGGCCTGACTCAAATGCTGGGGCTCTGGGGCCAGGAACAGGGCAAGGGCTGTCACCAGAGCCATGGAGAAGGGGGATCTGAGCACAGGTGTGGGAGATGCTGAGCTCTACTCAATACAGGATCTCCCCTAGATGGAGAACCCCAAAGAGGGGGTTCTGGCTGCTAGACTGTGGGGGAAGGGGCCCTATTGCACTGGGCTGTGGTCAGGAGTGGGGCTCTGGGCTGGATGCGGTAGACTTTTCTCTGCAGAGCTGGGTGACTTTGGACAAGCCTTGCTTTCCTACTCTGTAGAGTGGATGTTAATAGTCCTTACCTCAGAGCACTGTGGTGAGGAATGAACAGAGTAACTGTGTATCCTTTATTTGTCCTTTCATTCCCTATGCCCCATCTGTTCACACATCCTGTTGACCCTCCCTCCTAGGCCATCAGGGGTCTACCCACCGCATACACCTCCCCTCCCGGTCCTGCCTCTATCGTGTGGGACACCCTTCCGGTGGTCTCCCTGCTCCTACTGTCCTGCCACCATCTGACACAGCATCCAGACGATTCAGTAAATGTCTTGTCATGCCCACCTGGCCTGGAAATCTTTCCGTAGCTCTTCATCTTGCTTGGACTAAATGAAAAGTGGCCTGCAAAGCCCCATGTGATTGGGTCCCCCACCCAGCTGTTCCCTGCCCTCCTCTGCCCCACCTTCCACCATTGTCTATTCTTCTCTATGTCCCGTGCACGTGTGCTAGGACTGGCCACTTGTGCCTGCCTGGATCTGTACTGCACCTGCCCCCCTGACCACCAGTGGCAATGTCCCACCAGTGAGGCCTTCTCTCCCCACAGCATGAAATGACCCGCTGCGGTTGTCCTTACCCTGAGTTGTTTTTCTTGAGAGTGCTTGTTACCATCTGGCGTGTGCTACGTTACTTCTTTTTAAAACTTATTTTCTGTCTCCCCTACTGGAATATAAGTTCCTCCAGGACAGGCACTTTGTTTTGCTCACTGCATCCCCAGGGCCTAATAGCTGGTGCACTGAGGTGGCCCCATCTCTGTTTTCTGACAGAAAGTAAGTGTGACTCCATTTATCCTCTGGCACTTGTTAATTCCATTAATGCCTGTTGGGCCTTAATCTCAGAACGGAGGCTACAGGGTGGACGAAGGGACTGTCTTCCCTGTGCTGACACTTCTGGGCAGATAATACATACTCACGTAAATGACTTTGCACAGTGCTGAGTGGCATGAGGAAAACAAAACTAGACAGCATGAAAGAGGCTTCTGGGGGCTGGAAAATAGATTCGCCCAGGACATGGTGGCCGGGGAGGCCCAAATGATGCGATTGCAGAAGCCAGACCTCAGAAGGTCTGGGGGAGAGCATTCTAGGCAGAGGAAACAGTAGGTGCAAAGGCCCTGGGGCAGACGAATTGGGGCATTAGGAAGACCAACCTGGGTGGAACAGGGCAAGCGAAGGGGTAAGGGGGGTGGCATGAGGAGTGAGAAGCAGAATGAGAATGGGAGGGGACTCTAGGACAAAGGTTTCATTCTTAGCTCCATCAGGACCCACTAGAGGGTTGTACAAGGGGTGGCATGACTTGATTGTCATTTTTAAAAATCACTTTGGAGGTGGTCCTGTATAAGGGATGGATTATAAGGGGGCAGAGTGGAAGCAGGAGGCCTGGCAGTGGCCTGGGCTAGAGAGACTGGTGAGCAGAGTAGTCTGGTGGACACATTCGCTACCCAGGGAAGTGGGCAGACTGAGAAGAAATTTTGGAATTAAGGCTTTTTCAGCATAGTGCTGATAAATGTTTGGTAATCAATCGTTTAGTCAATGCTCCATAAGTGTTCAGGGTTAGTGTTATTTAGCCTAAGTTGCCTTGAGGTGCAGGTTTTATTATTCCATTTAACAGATAAAGGAATTTAACCTCAGAGAGGTGGTTGCCCAAGATCACACAGCTGGCACTTGGAAAAACAGTGCCCTATCCCCTCTTGTGTTGGGGACATAAAATGTTCCTCTTGGTTTCCATGCCTCTGTGGTATGTCCTGGGAAATGTTCCAGGCATAGGTGAGGGAGCCCCCCGAACATCCTTTGTCCTACCTCCTTCTCTGGGCTCTTTCCCAACTTCTGCACAATGAGCACCATGTCCTCTGTTCCCCTCTTCCCTGGCCTCCTCAGGTCGACTCCTCAAAACTGCAGCACTGACTATTGGGGAAGGAGGGTTTTTTTTTCAGTCTCAAATGACTACATTGCCTGTAAAAGGGAAGGAGGGCCAATGAGGCTAAGACTCAGGACTGCTGGCCCCCACCCTGGGACTTACTGTCCCTGGACACAGGGGCTCCCCAGTGGGTGTCATTATGACTCTCTTGCAGGTGTCCACCATCGTGATCCCCAAACAGATCGTGGGCCTGAGCACCTTGGAACCTGGCGATGTCTTCGTCTTCTCCCAGTTTGATGGAATTCTGGGTTTGGGGTACCCCTCACTGGCCTCTAAAGACACTGTGCCTGTGTTTGACAACATGATAAACAGAAAGCTGGTGGCCCAGGAACTGTTCTCGGTTTACATGAGCAGGTAGGAGCTTCGCCCAGCTAGGGCCTGGCTTTGACTTCCTGAGAAGGACCGTCAGCTGACGAGAATGTTCAGCCCCTGGGAACATTGCCTGTCATGGGTAGCTGCTAGCATGCAAGCCATCCTCTCCTTGTTTCCAGACACATTCAACTTCTTGTCCAAAGGTCCCCCGGTACGGTTACTTATGCAGCCAGTCCAATGGGCCAAAATTTGTCTTTCATTTCTGGCACGTAAAAAACAAAGCCAGATCTTAACTCTGCGTAGGGGCTTTTAATTTCTTTTTTCCAAAGTGACAAGGCCTCAGTAACTATTTGTTGATGTCACTGAGATTCATAGACTTTTAACACTGACTCCAGGACTCTAACCTTTTCCTTTCACTAGGAGGCAATCGAGGCCCAGGGACGGGCCTTCTCCCTGGGGCTGAGCCGGCCTGGAACCCAGCGTTCCTGCTACCAGCCCAGTGCTTCCTACTCTGTCTCCTTGCTCCACGTGGGCTCAGAGTGGATAGGATCAGGGTGAGGGATGACAGGGGCAGGACTACCTCCAGGAGAAGATGCTGTGTGGCTCTAGTCACGGGAGCCCAGGCAGGGGGTTGATGGGTGCAATCACTCACTCAGGTGACAGTCCCTGGGCCCTTCTTGTGTGCAGAGCTGTGCCAGAGGTGGGCATAGATGGCAAATAAGGCAAACTGGGAGTTAGCATTTTAGCAGGGGGAATGGGCAGCACAAATGATTATGAGAAGTTATGAGACTCGCTTGTGTCAGAGGCTTATGCAATGGACAAGCCTAGGCTGCTGGCAGAGGGTGGCCAGGGCAGGTTTTCCTGAGGAGTGGAGGCCACATGCAGGTGAGACAGAGGGCCAGGACAGTGCATTTTAGTCCATGGGGACAGTGCGTACTAGCCCTTGGCAATGGGATGGGGTTTGTTGAGTTCTAGGAGACGAGAGCAGCAGCATGGGAAGACGGTAAGGGACAGTGGGCAGTTGTTTCCCAGTCACACGTGGAACACTGCACCAGAAGGAACCAAGGTGATTTGGGCGTGGATGGCAGCTTTATTTATTTGTTTATTTATTATTTTTTGAGGCAGAGTCTCAAACTGTCACCCTGGGTAGAGTGCTGTGGCGTCATAGCTCACAGCAACCTCAAACTCGGGCTTAAGTGATTCTCTTGCCTCAGCCTCCCAAGTAGCTGGGACTACAGGCTCCTGCCACAACGCCTGGCTTTTTTTTGGTTGTAGTTGTCATTGCTATTTGGCAGGCCCTGGCTGGATTTGAACCTGCCGGCTCAGGGGTGTGTGGCTGGTGCCCTAGCCACTGAGCTACAGGCACTGAGCCTGGGTGGTGGTTTTAATCCAAAGTGTGGGGCCTTGTTTAAGACCGCCTCTTCTACTGGGGGCAGAAATCCCTGGGGGAGCAGGAGCAAAGGGAGATAGCTGGGAACACCCAAGGTGGCAGGGCAGAGCCTGGCTGTCCTGGGGCCTGTGTGTGGGTTGTTTCCTTACCTCACAGGGCGATGGCTGAGCCTGGGGTTGGGGTAAGGGCCCCAGTGCTCTGGAGAAAAGATGCTGCCACTGTTAATCAGAATGAAGCCCCTCTGGAGAGAGGCACGGGGAGGCTGGGAGAGCTGGTCTGAAACCTTCGGAGGTGGGGGTGGCTAGGTCTCAATGGCATCGGCCCCAGTACCACCTTCACAGCCTTGGAAATCAGCAAGCCTTGTCTCGGTTTCAGGCATACCCAGGGGAGCATGCTCACGCTGGGGGCCATCGATTCGTCCTACTACACAGGCAGCCTGCACTGGGTGCCCGTGACCACACAGAAATACTGGCAGTTCACCGTGGACAGGTGAGTGAGTGCAGCTCTGTGCAGGCCTAGCCAGCGGACGGCTTCAGGTGTGTGAATGTAAAGACTAGGGGGTCCGCTCCCCAGGCTCTGAGGAGGACTGTGGCATAGAAGCTTGTAAGACGAGCTCTCAGAATCGGAACCAGACACCTCCCAGGCCACGAGCTCTGTTGGTGATAGGGGTGCACAATCACCTGTGCTGTGTTACTAAGACTAGATACATTTACGGAGCGTTCACCTCCTGCCAGGCCCCGTGCTGAGCGATTATGTGACTGTCTCACTTGCTCCTTATTAAAACCCCACAAGGTGGGTGCCATTATCATCTCCATTTTTTAATTTACCAACGATGAATTTAAACCTCATGGCTATCCCTTGAGGAAGTAAATATACCCATTTTGTAGATGGGAAGCCTGAGTGTGCAAAGGTTGAGTAACTTGTTGGAGACATGCAGTGAGTAAATGGCAGAGAAAACTCGAAATCAGACCTCAGGCAATGAGTACAGTCCTCAATCTACCCCTCAGTGCACATGAATTTGTTGTTTCATTGGAGTTTCTATCCCATGGAAGTTGGTATGGCCTCAGAGTAGCCACTGAATTGGTAGAGAATGGTTTTTGGACTTTTCTCTGGGCTGAGTTTTGGGGGCCATGGAAGGGACCCCAGAAATGGACCCCGGAGATGGCTGGGACTTTTCTCTTTGCCTGAGGGTCATGGCAGGGAGTGAAGGAAGGACCAGGGAGAGGCACCGGATATGACTCCAAGTCACCCCATTTACCTTCGGCAGTGTCACCGTAAATGATGAGGTGGTGGCTTGTGTTGGCGGCTGTCAGGCCATCCTGGACACGGGCACCTCCCTGCTGCTCGGACCTACCAATGACATCCTTAACATCCAGGAGGCCATTGGAGCCACCCAGGGCTCATTCGGCCTGGTAAGGCCAGATCTCATCCCTTCTCCCAAGATCCTCTTGACTTGGGTCCCCTTTTACATGGAAGGAATGATACAGGGCCATGGTGAGGTTGGGGTTTCTCAAGGCCACCATGGCTTTGGCTTTGGCTTTGGATGTGGCTGCTGCTAGAACTTCCTTGCCTCATGCAATGGCTGCAGTCTGTCCTCCTGGTCCTCCCCCTGACACTACATGCTGCCCTTCACTGTGACCCCTTGCTCCTTCTCTGTGAGGAGTCCACCCCTCCTCCTACTGACAGCTAAATGCTCCCGTTGTCTTTGCTCTGTCTAGGCCTGGACCAGGGGAGACATGGAGGTGAATCCCCTTGTCCCAAGTTGGGGTCTGCCCCTGGGTTGACTGCTCCTCCTTAGTGGGACTCTCTTGAGGACTATGTTTTGGGACTAAGCCTCAACCTAAGAGCCCTTCTGTGGTCCTCTGAGCAGGTGGGGGCTCCCTCACCACCATGGCTCACAGAGTGTAGAGGAAGGTTTCTGTGCTCAGCCAGATGTCGCTATCACCTTCTCTAAGGGACCTCCTTTGGTTCTTTAGTTTAACATCGACTGCGGGAGCCTGAGCAGCATGCCCACTGTGGTCGTTGAGATCCATGGCAAAAAGTTCCCACTGCCACCCATTGCCTACACCAACGAGGTATGTCTCAGGGGAGGAGACCCTGGGCTTCTTCTGCCACCCCTCATCTCCTGGCCTCCCAGGTGGGCTCCAATTCAGTGAAGTGGGTGACAAGAAGTGGCATGGACTTAATAGAAAAGGGAAGAGCATTCCTTAGACTGGCCCCTTTGAGTGTAGCCAAGTTGTCTTTGGGCCTCATTGCAGCCTCATCCTGGGAGAAAGGGGGGACAGGAACTGTGGCTTGAGGAGGTTCCCACACTCCCATGGGAACCACTATCCACTGTTCAAGTTTCAAAGCCCTAGAGCTCTGTCTAGGGTTTTTTTTTTTTAGCTAGTCTGAGCTTTGTAGGGACTCAACTCTTGTCCCTGCTGACTTGCTGGCCTCAGCTTTGACCTAATTCTGAGCTCCCCATAGTGGTGAGGCAGACCCCTCAGCCTCTAGGCCTGCTCTGGCCGGTCATTAGGGCAGTAGGTGCTGAGAGCTGGAGGGCAGGGGCTGAGGAGGAGGGTGAGGGGAGGTCATCCAGCGAAGGGGACCAAAGTTCAGATCTCTAGGACCCCAGCTGGTGATCTCAGCATCACTCATTTTATTTTTTGAATCTCTGTTTCTTTATCTGTTGAACGAGATGACTCTGATACTTGTTTACTTACTTGGGAAAGTTATTTCAGGGTTAAAATGAAATAGTAGAGGAGAGTAATTATGGGTGCAGTGTAAAAATGCCCATCTTTAGGCACAATGAAGGAAGTTGGTACCTGCTTCATCTCAGCCTTGCCTTTCCCAGCACCAGGGCTTCTGCACCAGTGGTTTCCAGGATCGTGATAATTCCCCGCATTGGATCCTGGGGGATGTCTTCATTCGGGAGTATTACAGCGTCTTTGACAGGAGCAACAACCGTGTGGGGCTGGCCAAGGCGGTCTGATTGCATGGAGCCTGCTGTCCTCAAACACACACATGGACGCACATACACATGTATATGTGTGCACACATGCACATGCACACAGGTGTGCACACATATACACACACACACAGAGATCAGGTTTCCAGGAAGATGGTTCCCAATAAACATCACATTTCTGAAAAGCCTGCCTTTCTTTGTTATCACTGGGGCTGAAGCCTGCGCCCTATGGGGATGGGATGTGACTATCTGCTTGTGTGTGGGTAGCGTGGGGGCCACAGGGCTGAGGTCAGGGAAAACCAAGGTATAGCTCACCTCTTTGTGCTTCTACTCTAGAACTTTCTGGGAGAACGGTACAGGAGGGGAGACCTTTGCAGTACAAGACCAATTTGTACCTGGGAATGAGAGTCAAGGGCTTGGTAGTGTGAGTCTGAGCAGAGACTACTTGGCCTCTGGTGGGGAGGCCCCAGGTCTGTTAAGAGAAGGACGTTGGTGCCATTGGAAGAAGACAGGAGATTAAATAGGGAGGGAGTAGCTAGGAAAGACCCTGGGGAAGAATCACATCCCAGATTCCTATACCCCTTCTTAGGGGCTCAGGCCTTGGCTGTCAACTCATAGTGGCTCCACGGCAGAGGGCAGACTCGTGTTAACCTGCAAAGCCGGGTACCAGCACTCAGGTGCCCAGTGAATGTCCAGGCTCACAGAGCTCTGCACGCTCTTCTAGGAAAAGGATGCACAGGAAATCAAACATTAGGGGGCCATTCAAGGGGATTTGGGTGGATTTAAGAGGTTTTTCTTGGTGATGTTAATTTCAGGCTCCTCTGCTACCTTGGGGTACAAGTAGGCAAGGCTCTTGGGAAGACCACAGTGCTTGGAGTTGGCTTTCCAGACTCCTGGACAGTGCAATACCGGGGGGTGCATGTGTTTGCTAGCATGGCCCTCCTTTCTTTTTCTTTGCACACTCTTCTTTTGACAGTCTTTTCCCTATCATGGAAGAGTAAAATTAACCAGGCGTCTGCCTTCTAAATCATAGCTAGCCTTGCCTGCTAGTCTACCCATCTCAAATGTAGCAATTGGACTCTCAGAAGGTTTTACTCTCAGAGGTCTTGGTAGTAGGCAGGGCCATTTTTCTATGGAGCCCCTGTCCCTACTTTATCATGTCCATAGCTTTGCTCTGCAGACAGCTGAGAAGCAGGTGAGTATGTGGCTCGTCTCAAGGAGCTGGAAGCTACAGGTTTAGGGTGATGAGTCACAAAGGAGACTGTTCTGTTTGAAGAGGGGTGGCGTGGGGCAGAGAGAGGAGAATGGGCTGACTTTGGGAGCTGCCCGTGGGGGTCTTGTTGATAAGCCATCCGGGGGCACCTCCTGGGGTCTTTCTCAGCTGGACCCAAGGACAAACAAGATGAGGGACCCAGGGCAGTGGAAATGCTGGCTCTGGTGCCTTCCTAGGTCTGCAACTGTGCAGGGCTGTGGTGGGGAAGACTCAGGTTGCAGTCCTGGGTCAGCTGAGTAGCCCAGGGTGGAGGCCACAGCAGAACATCCCAGGGCTTCCAAGACAGAGGGTGGTGCCAGCAATGAGCAGGCCTTGGTGTTTGAACCTTACTGGGTTAGGGAGGTGAGGCTGGTGCCAAGAAGCCAGTTGGCTGTGGGAGACTGCTCTAAGCCTCGCTGTCCTTCTCCAGGACCAGAACTGCCTGTTTGCCAGGAATGAGACAGAATTGGGCCACTTTCATTATTTTTAGGCTTCTAGATTTAAAAAATGCTGAACAGCCTTACAGAAATTGTGTTATTTATTTTAATGGTTTACGTGTAGTCTTAAACACCCAAACTTCAACTGGAGATAATGTAGTAAGTCTAAATATGATGACTTTCATAGAGGTGAGCAGTAGAGCAAATGGTTCCCCCCAGTCCCTAGTGGAGACCGCTGTCTGAGAGGGTGGCAAGGACATAGTGAGGGTGGTGTATGGTTCATCTCCCTCCTAGGACTAACAGGGTGTGGGCAGCCCAGCACTCTGGCTCCAGAGAATGCTGTGCCTGGAATATTCTCTATACTCCAACCCTGCTGACTTACAATCACACCTCAAGCCTCTATTCAATCGAGATGATACTAGACAAAGAGGATCTAGCCACCTGTCATTGCCCCAGCCAATATGCAGCAATGGGGATAAGTCCACCAAACGTCCTTTGTCAGAAGGCTGGGATTCTGGAGAACAATGAGAGTAGCCTCTCCAAGACTGTTCTGTTCTTCTATTTCCAAAATCACATGTTTTATACACGAAGGTTCAAAGCAAAGACCATTTTAGCTCTTATTTTAAATAATCAACATGACTCAGTAACCTATTAAAACATTTCTGATTCAAAAACTAATTTGCTAAATCAATCTTACTAAACTATTCAAGACAAGCATCTTTAGGGTAGGAGCTAAATTTACAAAACAGTAAGATTGGGAGACAGGTAGGCCCGGTGTGGTGACTCACATTTGTAATCCCAGCACTTGGGAGGCCAAGATGGGTGGATTGCCTGAGCTCACGAATTTGAGACCAGCCTGAGTCAAAAAATAGCTGGGCATTGTGGTGGGTGCCTATAGTCCCAGATACTTGGGAGGCTGAGGCAAGAGAATCGCTTAAGCCCAAGAGTTTGAGGTTGCTGTGAGCTGTGATGCCATGGCACTCTACTGAGGGTGACAAAGTAAGACTCAGTCTCAAAAAAAAGAAAAAAAAAAAAAAAAGAATGGGAGACAAGAAATGAAGGTCAGGTAGGACCTAAACAGACCAGACCAGCTGTGTCATGTCTGCCTTAGCCTGACAGGCTCCATCTTATTCTCAGTACATGTGCTTTCATTCCCCACTCCTATTACTACATTTCATATCTATGAAATAAATTTTAAAAGGAAATAAGGACTATGATTCACTGTACTTGTCCTGGGATTGAATTTAATTCGGCCAAGGGATAGGTTTAAAGTTACACAGGGAACAACACGCAGGACAGTTAATAAAGGGCAACAAGGGGCACACTAAATACAGCAACAAACATAGACATCTAAGAGTAACATACCTCCCATCCCAAAGGCTGGAGCTTTTGACCCTCACCCCCACACAGTTCTGCAGTCCACTGGTCCAGCTTGAGTTCACTGGTTTTTCTCAGGAGGATAAGGCTAGATGTGGGAATGATGTAATCCACATAACTTGACCACTGTAGGAGTCTCAAGTAGGATGTCCCAAAGGTCAGTGTACTTTCCCTTGAGTTTCTCAGGTCTTTTCCTCTAAGTCCTGGGGATAACCTAGTTACCAGCTGGAACATATGTAGGTTTCAGGAAGGAGGGCATGGGATCTCTTCTTAAGCCATTCAGAGGGTGGCATAGTGTAGCTCAGGAGGTGGCCAGGTATGCCATGGCAGAGATCAAGGTCATCTGCTGGAGGCCTTGAAAAAAGTCAGGAAGGCATCTTGGGTAGAGGGTCCAAGGCCAGCTGAGTGAGTTCCTTGGTCTGGGTGGGTCCATTACTGGAATCAGGAGCTGGAAGATATATCTTAAAAACTACTCTAGGGTAAAGAAGTAAACAGAAGGTAACTGATTTTTGTTCTGTTTAAAGTTAGGTTAGCAATACTTATGAACATATTAGCTTTCTAATTAAAGTTTTGGGAGTTTGTTTTCAGTCCAATGGTATTTAATCTTTAAAGTTAACAGAAATTTGTATTTGAGAGAATGTATTAGCCTTTCTGAAAGCACAATAATTAGAACAAGGTGGAGTCTGTTAGTCTAGGGCAGACATGACACAGGTGGTCTGGTCAGTTTAGGTCCTGCCTGACCTTTACCCCTTGTCTCCCATTCTTACTGTTTAAATTTAGCTCCCAACCTAAAGATGCCTATCTAAGGTAGTTTGGGTGGATTGATTTGGAAGATTAACTTGTAAATTGGAATGCTGTTTTGAATCATGAGTTATAATGATTACTTGTTTACTATAGGTTACAGGTTTTGCCGATTATTGTTTAAGATAAGTGTTAACATGATCTTCACTTCAAACTCATACGTATAAAACTATAATTTTGGAAATGGAAGAATAGAACAGTTTTGGAGAGGCTACTCTCACTGTTCTCCATTGGCCTTCTGACAGATGAGGTTTGGTGGACTTGTCCTTGGCTCTGCGTATTGGCTGAAAGTGACAGGTGGCCGGACCCTCTTTATCCGGTAACATTTCCACTACTTTCCTTGAAGGACAAATTTTGAACTTAGCTAGTAAAAAATCATTTTCTGAGATGAATCAGAATTTATTACTGATAACATACAGTAGAACAGACTAATAATCTATAATATTAGAACATATACATATACACACATACACACAAACATAATCCACAGAAAATTAAACATCATTTCATATTTGACAATCTTTCTTATACAATTTTAACATAAATAAGCCTGATATGTGTTTCTTAGACTTGCAGTAGTCTTAATATTTATTTATTTATTTTTATGGGGCTTTTGGGTACATTTGGAAAAGACAGACTATGAGTTTTTCATGTACCCAAGTTCATGTACTACTGCTAATTTACTGTGGCAGTGGTCCAAAACGATACTAGAAGCAGAGTGATCCAAGTCCCAGTTTGTGAGCAAAGAATGCAATATTAAAAAATTAATAAAAATGTGATTTATAAGGAGCCAATATTCTTTACAATTCCTTAAGGTCCAATTCTTGGGACTTCTAGATTTCTAGGATTAATATGTTCTGAATTTACCTATTTTTATTTCAAGAAATTATTACATATCCTCAAAGTTTTAATAAATTTATTTATGTTCTTTTTGAATAAATTGGTTGGCTTTCCTCAAGGTTTAGCCAGTCTTTATTGCTTTTAGAAATAACTTAATGTTATAGCACATTCTTTTCTTATTATCTCTTAAAACATAAATTATGTCCCAAAGCTATAATTTAAATATGCAAGCAGTAAGCCAGCTCGGAAAGCGTGCTTTCTCTCTTATCTCTCATTTTATCTTCAACCTCTGCCCTGCACGGTGAAGAGACGGTGGCTGACAGGGCAGGTGCCTCCTCCTGGTCTTCCTGGCCACGATTACATCGCATTTTATTTTTCTTTTTTCAATCTTTTTCAAGTTTAATCATTCTTCTTTAAATAACTTCCATTTCTGCACTGGACCGAAAAAAAAAAAAATGGAACGCTTCCATCCTGCTCAAGGATGACACGCAATCCTTGAGCAGAGGCCATGCTAATCTTCTCTGTATCATTCCAATTTTAATATATGTGCTGCCCAAGCGAGCACCACATTGCATTTTATAAAACGTCACCAGACCTGCTCTGTTGACTTAGTCTTGTGAGCTTTTTCTCTTCAGAATATGCACCTCTGCCTCCGTGTTTGATTGTTACGAAATGTTCTACATATGGGAAGACCCATTTATTTAGTGATCTCTCCATTTCTGGTATATTTGAGGAAGGGGTATCAGATGGTAAAGGTGATGACCTACTCTGTACCAAAACTGCCTTTTAAATAAATATCTCTCAATTCCCTCCCCTGCCAGCTCTACTGCCAGGGTAGTTTATGTGCTACCTACTCAGGCCTGAATTATTCTCACAGCCTCTAACTAATCTGTCTTTCTACAGCTCTCATTTCTTTTGAATTCATGATCATCATCCCACACAACGTGATTCTTTTTGATTGCAAATTCCGTTGCATCATACTACCCCCAGCTTGTGTTCATTCCGTGGTGCAGGATGGAGCCCCTCCCTTCATGCTGTGCTGGCTGTTTGTGGAAGTCTTTCCTGCGCCTCCTTTCTCAGTGTTCCTCTTTCCATTCACCCACGTGGATCCTGACGTCAAATGGATCTATTCGTCCTCTGAATGTGCTTTGACTTGACCTCTGTGTTGCTGGCACGTCTGCACCGGCTGCCTCCTGTGTCTGAAATAACTCGTCCTGTTTCATCGTTCTTGTGAACGCCTCTGGACTCCGTTCAAATGTTGTCTTCACTCACCTGGCTCCTTCACAGTTGGAGACCTCTTCTCTGCCCCTAGAGGCCTCGGCCCCCTCTTTGCTACTCCATGTATTATCTCCTACAGGACCATGTTTTTTGAATTTCGAGATCTAGCTAGATCCCTAGCAATTAAAAGGCCTGTACAGCTTTTAGAAGCTCCTGTCGCTCTGGTTCCCATACCTGACTATGGCCCTTGGTAGGAACTTGTTCCCCCACATATTTTCTTAGATTCTCAACCAGGGTCACCTGTGCCTCCAAGTCTTCCTGGGTCTTGCTAGGGTTGAGGTGAGAATAGGACAACCATCCATGGGGTGCCTAGAAACCTGCCACACCACCAATTTCTGGACTCCTCTTTGGTGCCCACTGCCACGTACCTCAGCTGCTTCCGCAGCTGCTCGGCCTCCCTCTGGGCCACAGCCAGCTCCTTTGCTTCTCCTGCCCGCCTTGTTTCCAGACTACTCAGAGACTTCTCCAAGCCCTCAGCCTTGTTGTTCAAACTGGAAAGAGCCTCCTGGTGAGCCTGTGTCAAGGAGGACAGCTGTGGAGAGAAGACAGTGCTCAGTAGAAGCCTTTCAACCCTTCCCCCCACAAACTTGGCCTTGTCCCTTCCTACCTTCTGTGACCTTAAAGAATGGCCCTACTAATTGCACATGGAAAGCAGGGACCATCCCTGGCACCTCGCCTTCTCCAGACATCCTCCAACCCTTTAGCAGTTTCTGTCAGACCTGCCCAGAAACATATCTTCACCTCCCTTTGTCTCTCCGTCTCCATTGTCACCAACCCAAGGTAAGCCACCCTCATCTCCTGCCTGGACAACGGCAACCATCTCCTAGCTAGTCTTCAAAAACCTTCAGTGGCTAACTGAGAACAAAATCCAGATGTCTCCCTATACCTGTGGAGCCTGGTGACCAGGACTCTGCCCACTTCTTTCTTTTTCTTTTTTTTTTGAGACACAGTCTCAAACTGTTGCCCTGGATTGAGTGCTGTGGCATCACTGCTCACAGCAACCTCCAACTTGGGCTTAAGCGATCCTTTTGCCTCAGTTTTTCTATTTTTAGTAGAGACGGGGGTCTCACTTTTGCTCAGGCTGGTCTCAAACTTGTGATCTCAAGCAATCCACTTGCCTTGGTCTCCCAGAGTACTAGGATTACAGGTGTGACCCACCAAGCCTGGCCCTCTGCCCTTTTTGAGCTCACCCTCCATGACTCTCCCACTGCTCCTGAGCTTCAACCACAGGGAGTCTATCAAGAGCCAGATGCCTTAGGCCAGGCGAAATGGCTCATGCCTGTAATCCCAGCACTTGGGAGGCCAAAACGGGTGGATTGCCTGAGCTTAGGAGTTTGAGACCAGTCTGAGCCAGAGCAACACCTTATCTCTAAAAATAGCCGGGCATTGTAGCAGGTGCCTGTAGTCCCAGCTACTTGGGAGGCTGAGGCCAAGAGAATTGTTTAAGCCTAAGAATTTGAGGTTGCTGTGAGCTGTTGTGTCAAGGCACTCTACCAAGGGTGACTCTGTCTCAAACAAACAACAAACAAACAAAAATCCAGATGCCTCCTCCTGGCTTCCTAGACCCCAGGCAATGGTCCCAATTCAGGGAGGACTCACTGGGACCCTTAATCCCACCCACCCCCCAACACTCCACCCTATCTCCTGTTCACATTCTCCTGAACACTTAGCATCTAATAGTATCTTGCTTATATGTATTCATGATCTGTCATGCCCCACTGGAAATGAAGCTTTAGGAAAGGAGGAATCTCTTTTGGTCACTGCACCTCAAATGGTCATAAGGGTGTCAGAGCCACCAGGAGTCATGGGACAGACTGGAAAGGAAGGCAAAGTGGCTATCCTTCTTTCTGGGCTTCTTCCCTCCATCCCTGTCTCCATATGATAGTGAAGGGATTTTAGAGGATATAAATCACAAAACTGGTCTTTTAGTCACAAAATACAAAACTGATCATATCATTTCCCTACTCAAAACCTTTCAGCATGGCTCAGCGCCTGTAGCTCGAGTGGTTAAGGTGCCAGTCACATACACCAGAGCTGGCGACTGCCACAACACCCGGATATTTTTTTTGTTGCAGTTGTCGTTGTTTTAGCTGGCCCAGGCCAGGTTTGAATCCGCCAGACTCAGTGTGTGTGGCCTGTGTCCTACCCACTGAGCTATGGGTGACACCTGGCACACTACTTCTTTTTGGAAGGGGAAGGAGGGCTTCAAGTGGCAGGGAGTCATCTGGGAAGAATCCTGGGGAAAAAGTGCAATCTAAGTAAGACCAAAACATGCAAGTTCTCCTCCTTTCCAGGTCACTTAGGTTTTTTCCTTGCTCCACTGCTCACAAGGGTTTCTTCTGCAATACCTGCCCTTTGCTAAGAAACTACTGCCCAGCTCTCTGTTATGAATCTGAATCCTTCCTGTCCCCATATTCACCTGCTCTTCGTGTAGCCTCTGAAACTCCTCCAGTTCTCGCTTGTTCCCCTCTTCCAGGTTCTTCCGGACAACCTCAGCCCCGGCCAAAGCAGCACGCAGGCCCTCGGCCTCCGCTCGACCAGCCTTCTCTGCCCGTGCCAGAGCCTCTAGCTCTACGGTCTGGGCCTCCAGCCTCATATTCTGCTGCAGTGAGGTCTCCTGCAGGACATGGACCTCCTCTTCCAGTCGCTGCAGCTCTTGCAGTTGCCGAGAGATCAGCGCAGCCTGCTGGCTCAGGGCCTGCGACCCCTCTAGCTCCAGGGATCTTCAAAGACAGGATGGCACAGGTGAGACTTGTGTCCTATGCTGGGAGTGTGGCCCAAAGCATAAATGGAGACAGAAGGAAAAAGAGGATCCCTCTGTTCCAATGTAAGGAGGTGGGGGGATGAAGCTGGGGCACAGGGATCTCTGCAATTACATCATCATCACCATCATCAATGTGCAGTGCCTGGGCTCACACAGCTAAAGGCTGAGATCATGGAACCTGATCTCTCTAGCTATGTATGGTACAGGCAGATGTATTAGACATCAAATGTGCAAATCATTAGGTACATACTCTAGGTGGAAAGTTTGGAAGAACACAAAGAGGATTCTGTATTCTGATTTAAGAATGAGAAGTTTGGGGTGGCACCTGTGGCTCATTGAGTAGGGCGCCGGTCCCACATATCTAAGGTGGTAGGTTCAAACCCAGCCTTGGCCAAACTGCAAAAACAGAAAAATAGCTGGGCATTGTGGCGGGCACATGTAGTCCCAGCTACTCGGGAGGCTAAGGCAAGAGAATTGCCTAAGCCCAGGAGTTGGAGGTTGCTGTGAGCTGTGTGACACCACGGCACTCCACTTAGGGTGATAAAGTGGAAAAAAAAGAAAGAAAAAGAATGAGAAGTTTGGCTCAGCGCCTGTAGCACAGTGGTTAAGGCACCAGCCAAATACACTGAGGCTGGTGGGTTTGAACCCGGCCCAGGCCAGCTAAACGACAACTGCAACAAAAAATAGCTGGGCATTGTGGTGGGGGCCTGTAGTCCCAGATACTTTGGAGACCAAGGCAAGAAAATTGCTTAAGCCCAGAGTTGGAGGTTGCTGTGAGCTGTGACCCCACGGCACTCTATCCAGGGCAACACAGTGAGACTCTGTCTCAAAAAAAAAAAAAAAAAGTTTGAGGCAGGCACAGGCATAGAGAGGTCATGGGCTTCCAGTATTAGTATCGTGAGATAGACACTAGTTAAAGGATTGATTGTTAGGTATACTTTATAAGGGTCTGAGATGACAATACATCAATAAATAACAGTGCTGATCTTTGGATAATAATCTATTGGTATCATGTAAAGTTTAACCCTGCTTAGACCATGGCCCATTGCGCTTCCTCTGCTTCCTCTTCCTCTGAGACTCAGAACCAGAAAAAATTTTTAAGTAGCAGGGATCTGTAGGCTGGGGAAATGAAGTGACTTGCCAAGGCCCCCTAGCTGGTAGCCAAACTAGAAATAGTTTTTATTTCCTGACACCCAAAAGTATTCTCCCTTTTTCATCATGCTCTTCCTCTTTGATATAATCCTACTCTGGAGAGTAATGGCAGAATGACATTCCAGTACAATTGGGAAAAGACAAACAGGAATCAACAAAAACTTTTTACAAACAAACACAGACAGCATATCCAGCTCCAAGGGCATGTACTTTGTAAAGGCTTTCCTCAACTGCTTCATGAGAATGAAACCACACTAACACAGTCCTGGGTCCCTACTTCTAGTGTGGTTTGTACTTCTTCATTTCCTTCTACTATGCTTAATGACTGACTGTTGGCCAACCTATCTCTTCCCTTAGGTTATTAAATTCCTTATCAATTAAAAATTTAAGTTGGGATCTGTCTTTTTATTATCCCCATCCCTAGCACCTACCACGCTGTCATGCTATTTATGTGTCAGAGGTACCAGTAACTGCTTAAGTAAAAATGACTAAGTTAGGTAACCAAGGGCTGAAAGAGGATAAGGAATCTATTTCAGTGAAGAAGGGTCACTAGCCAGCAAATCTGAGAAAAACAGTGATGATTGATCTCTACCTGCCTCTCCACCCTGGCTCCTGCCTATCACCAGAAACATCTTGTTCCCTCATGGTCATTTGAGATCTCTGAGTGTCCAGCCACCTCCCGGAGATATCTTGATGGGCTGGGGGTGGGACCAGGGAAATGTCTGAGATCCAGGTGGGAGCCATTCTTGGCGATGTTGAAAGGGGCCGAGCTTGGAAGTGGGAGGGGGGAATCAACCCCTTGGAACCTAAGGAATCACAAAAGCAAAGATGGTCAGTTTCTCAGGCAGTGGTAACCACAGTCCCCTTGCCTGGTCCCACTAACCTGAAGGTGGGAACATCTCCACATTTTTTGAAGGCTCTAGATTTTGTCTCCAGCCATCTATGCTCCCCTGGACAATAGGAGAAACAAGGACATTCCAATTTTCAGGACACCTTCCTAAGAGAAAGCCCATGCAATAACAAAGTTATAATCCTTAAATTACAACCAGGTCCACCAGACTCTTACCTCCTCTCAAAGTAGTAGGTGATTCCCCAAGATTAGTTGCTTGTCCCAGCCTGGTTCCTGGTAGAACCCAGGTAATAACTACGAAGTAAAGACAATTTACTGAGAGACAAGGTGAGAGGGAGCCCTTAGGCTTTACTCATATTTTTAGGATTCTAGGCAGTACCTTTACCCTCTTCCCTAAGTGTCTACGCCCCCTCTGTTCCTCGCTGGAAGTGAGAAGGAAGTAGACAGGAAGGGGGCCCATCTAGAAGCCACCAGGCCATGACTCCTGGGTCCTTCCCTGTTAAAATGCTGGCCCAAGGCCTGGACCTAGATGAATGTGGCCACATGTAGGGCTAAATCCTGGGCAGAAAAGCCAGCTTCCGGGCATTTCATCCAAATATTTTTTTGCAGCCTTCCTCTCAGTTTCTCTCTACTAGCATCTGGCTTCCATTCCTGTTACCCACCTCCTCTTTCTAGGGTCCTACAGCGTAGTGGGTTCTTCAAGATCTTTCTCTCACCCTCCTAAAAAATGAATTCATCTATTTTTTTATCCAAATCTGGGCTTAATCTGCTTTTTTTTCCTGAAGAAATTATTCTGGTCTCTCACCCTCAGTAGCCTGCACTCCCTTCCCTGCACTCTAGCGGACTCTGTTCTCCCCTTTCCTCCACAAGGGCATCACCGACCCTGCTGGACTCCAAGCTAAGCTATTCCGACCTCATGTGTCCCTTTACTCGGCTCCTGTCCTCCTCTTCCCCTGTAGATCCCCTGACCCCACCCCACCCCCAGCATTCCTCTCAGCCCCTTCCCGCCCCCAACCGACTCCTCCCGAACGCCCCTTACCCAGCACGAGAGCCCCTCTCGGAGCTGTGGCCACACCCCCGCGACTCGCGTCCGGCCCGGCCTCCGACCCTGACTGCGCCTGCGCACGGCGGACGAATTGGCGGGCCACCCTAAAGCCGAATCGCCCCGGAAGGACAGGCAAAAGTGTACGCAGGCGCAGTGGCGTCTACAGCCGGGTCCAATTAATGTGTCCAGACCTCTCGGCGCCCTGGCGGCTCCTCCCCACTCCGGGAACCGGGAAAACTTGTGAGCTAATCAGAATAAGCAGAAGGCGGGACATTGGTGCCCCGCCCAGCACACTTCCCAATGACATGGAGGAGAGCAAAAGCGATGACCAATCAGAAACGGCACGGGGGCGGGCTCGCTTGGCGCGAAGTTCGGACCCGGGAATTCCGAAGGAGGGGTCGGCGCTGCCCGCGCGCGGAGGCCGCGCCCCTCCTGGCTCTGGCTTCTTGGCTGTCAAACGTCTGCTGGAGCGCCGGCTCTGCCGGAGGATCCCGAGAGGTACTGAGGCCGCTGCACAGCCTGGCACTGCCTGAAGAAGAGACCTCGGAGACTGCACCGCGCGGGTAGATCCGAAACTGGGATAGGGCTGGGGGGGAGAAAGGCCGAGTTTGCCTTCTGTGACCGCGGGAAGCTCTTTCCTCTGTTTTTCTCTCTCCGGAGAACTCGGGAAGAAAGGGTTTAGATCCGCTTTGTTGGAGTACTTAAGGACTTTGGAGGATGACAGTGAATTCATTTCCCTCGGTGGTTCAAACTAATTAGTTAGAGTGAGGGATTGGCCAGAAGAGGGGGCACGGGCCAGCAGGAAGGGTGCGTTATTTGGGTAGTCAAGTTTGACAGGAAGAAGCTGCTCTTCTCCAAATTACACAGAAGTTATACGTTTTAATTGTACATCATATGTTTGTATAACAGGGCCTCCCATACACATACAACCTTCCAATTTTTATTTCCCCAGAAGTGGCCTAATGTATCGTTTCATTGCACAGATTGGAAGCTTCCCAAACATTCTGCAGCTTGAGGATCCAGTTCAACTGAGATGCTATAGTACATGTTCTTGTTTTTGCATTGCACCAAGACCTTCCTGGAATTTTCAATAGCAAGTCTACTTAACAACCAATTTTGCACTGAGTGCCTATGCTGCTTGTACTCTGAATTTGCACTACTCAGGTAGTGTGGTCAAAATTGAAATTGCACACAGCACAGCTCAAGTTTGCATCAGACTGGAAAGTGAACATAAGCCAGCGGTGCATGGCTGGAGACTGGGAAAGGTGATAGATGCCTGAAGTGGAAGAGGTGGTGCAGAGGGGGCACTGCCCATGCTGCCCTGCTTCCAGCTTCTGCGCATAGGGGGCGGTAAGGGCGGTGATCTCTATACCTTCCACCCCCCAACTGGTGCTGGCTGCACCTATCGCTTGGGTCACAGGGCTGACCTGTGTGATGTGGCCCTGCGTCCCCAGCAGGACCCTGGCCTCATCTCTGGGGTCCACGCCGAGCTGCATGCTGAGCCCCGGGGTGAAGACTGGAGAGTCAGCCTGGAGGACCACAGCAGCCAAGGTGAGCAGTAAGCAGCACAGCTTTCCTCCTGGGCTATTGAACAAAGTTCCAGGCTGGAATGAGTAAGGGGCTCCACCAGGACCTTACCATCTGCTTCTTAAATTCCCTATAAGGTTGGATGGATGGTCAGGGTTCAAACCTATCTTCCCACCAGAAGAGTAGTATCAGAAAGTGTGCAGTGTCTGGCTCAGCGCCTGTGGCTCAACGGGCTAAGGCGCCAGCCACGTACACCTGAGCTGGTGGGTTCGAATCCAGCTTGGGCCCGCCAAACAACAATGACAGCTGCAACCAAAAAAAAAAAAATGGCGGGGCGTTGTGGCGGGCGCCTGTGGTCCCAGCTACTTGGGAGGCGGAGGCAGGAGACTCGCTTGATGCAGGAATTGGAGGTTGCTGTGAGCTATAATGCCACAGCACTCTATCCAGGGTGACGGCTTGAGGCTCTGCCTCAAAAAAGAAAAAAAAAAAAAAAAAAGGAAAGTGTGCAGTGTCTGAAGCTTGACTGTTGGTTGGTCTGTTTATGTGGGGTTTTTTTTTGTTTTTTTTTTTTTTGAGACAGAGTCTCATTTGTCACCCTCGGTAGAGTGCCATGGCGTCACAGCTCACAGCAACCCCCAGCTCATAGGCTAGAGCGATTCTCTTGCCTCAGCCTCCTGTGTTGCTGGGACTACAGGCGCCCGCCCCATTGCCTGGCTATTTTTGTTGCAGTTGCCACTGCTGTTTTAGCTGGCCGGGGCCGGGTTTGAACCCGTCACTCTCCGTATATGGGGCCAGCACCCTACCCACTGAGCCACAGGCGCTGCCTGTTTTTTTTTGTTTGTTTGTTTGTTTTGAGACAGAGTCTCACTTGGTCATCCATGGTACAGTGCCATGGCATCTTAGCTCACAGAAATCTCAAACTATTGGGTTCAGGTGACCCTCTTGCCTCAGCCTCCCAAGTAGCTGGGACTACAGGTGCCTGCCACAGCGCCCAGCTATTTTTTTTCTTTTTTGGAGACAGAGCCTCAAGCTGTCACCCTGGATAGAGTGCTGTGGCATCACAGCTCACAGCAACCTCCAATTCCTGGGCTCAAGAGAGTCTCTTGCCTCTGCCTCCCAAGTAGCTGGGACCACAGGCGCCCGCCACAACGCCCGGCCATTTTTTGGTTGCAGCTGTCATTGTTGGTTTGGCGGGCCTGGGCTGAATTTGAACCCACCAGGCTCAGGTGTACGTGGCTGGCGCCTTAGCCGGCTGAGCCACAGGCGCCGAGCCGGCCCAGCTATTTTTTTACTTTAGTTTATTCTAATTTAGCAGGCCCAGCCTGGGTTTGAACCTGCCACCTCTGCTACATGGGACTGATGCTCTAACCACTGAGCTACAGGTGCCCCGCTTGTTGGTCTGTTTAGTTTAGCTCATCCAGGGCCTAGGGCATCATCAGATTAGTGTCACAGTGGGGGCCATGTTTAGATTTGATTTAGTTTGCAATTTTGCTGAGGCACTTTATTCCGTGTTTTGGTCAGGTTTATGTTGAATTATGTTTTAATGATCTGGGCATGTGTTTTTCTCCCTTACTTGGGGTAATGAGTCACTCTCAGAATGCCCAGGTTCACTTTTGAGTTCTGCCACTTGCCCTGGCAAAGCCTCTTGGCAGAATCAGCTTTTGGGGTATGTCTGTAGTACCCAACTTTCATTTAGTGCTTACTTTTTTTTTTTTTTTCCTTGAGACAGAGTCTCACTTTCTTGCCCTCAGTAAAGTGCTGTTGCATCATAGCTCACAGCAACCTCAAACTTGTGGGTTCAAGTGATTGATTCTCTTGTCTCAGCCTCCAAAGTAGCTGGGACTACAGGAGCCCACACAACACCTGGCTATTTTTAGAGACAGGGTCTCGCTCTTGCTCAGGCTGGTCTCGAACCTATGAGGTCAGGCAATCTACCCATCTTGCCCTCCCAGAGTGCTAGGATTACAGGCGTGAGCCACGGAGCCTGGTCTTAGTGCTTATTGTTATGACCCAGTCACTATTTTAAGTGCATTGAATGTAGGCTGCGTGAATTTCATCCCCATTTTACAGTCGAAAACAAAACACAAGGATAATAAACTTGTTCAGGGACACATAGCTGGTGAAGTGGGAAAGCCATGATTTGAACCAGTTTGAGTTAGATTTGAGCAAAAGTGAGGATGTCTAAGGACTGGACCTCAGGAGAGTGAAGGAAGGAGTCCTTTGTAGGAAAGCACAGGAAAAATAAGCTTGTTCCCAGTGGACAAGAAGTTTATTACTTGGTATCTAGCAATCATTTGCTGAGGGGCTTAGAAATGTGATGAAGAATTTGATGAAGATATCATGTTCTTCCCATGCTCCCCAGAAATCAAACAGAACCAGATTTCTCCACTCTTGACTCTGGTCATTTCTGTTTTTGTCCTTTTCTATATCTGATGCCCCACCATCAACAGGGACTTTGGTGAATAATGTCCGACTCCCAAGAGGTCATAGGCTGGAGTTGAGTGATGGGGACCTCCTGACCTTTGGCCCTGAAGCACCCCCCGGAACCAGCCCCTCAGAGTTCTACTTCATGTTCCAACAAGTCCGGGTCAAACCTCAAGACTTTGCTGCCATTACCATCCCACGGTCTACAGGAGATGCTGGGGTTGGTTTCCAGCCCATGCTGCCTTCCCAGGGGGCTCCACAGCGGCCTCTCAGCACCCTTTCTCCCACCCCTAAGGCCACACTGATCCTCAACTCCATCGGCAGCCTCAGCAAGCTCCAGCCCCAACCACTCACCTTCTCCCGGAGTGGGCCAAAGAGCATGCCTGTTCCCATCCCACCTGGAGAAGTAGGGACCACCCCTTCTGTCCCACCCCCACGAAATCGGAGGAAATCTGTTCACCGAGTGTTGGCAGAATTGGATGATGAGAGTGAGGTTCCTGAGAGCCCCTCACCAGTCCTTATGGAGCCCAGGAAGAAACTCCGTGTAGAGAAAGCCCTGCTGACACCCAGTGGGTAAGTGAAGAGTCCTCATGTGTCAGTCTTCTCTCAATAACTCACTGCCTTCTGACTCATTTCGTCTGGCTGGGAGGAGGCTCCTCTGGGAAGCAGTCAGAGGCAGAACAGATTTTAGAATGGCAAGACCTAGGTTAGCTCTAAAAGGAATAGAAAAATATGTATAGAAGGAAATGAGTTAGGTGAGAGGGGCAGTGGTTATAAAACCAGGTTAGCAGACAGGAGTATTACCTTTTACATTTCTGTGGCTTTAACCCCAGATGGTGAACTTGCAGGCTCATACTGTAAGTTTTCAGTTACTAGCTTTGCACCCAAAGGGAGAATCATATCCCATACTAAGGAGTCAACCAAGGACTAGTTTCTAGGCCCAAACTACAACCCTACGTGATTTCAGTCTCACATTAGTCCAGTGAGCCTATCTAAATTCACCCTATGTTTATTCAGGAGAAAAGATCTCTAGGCCTTATACAGATTTCTAGTGACCCTGATGTCTCTTTTTCCTTCAGAAATCGGCGTGGCCGTCCTCGAAAGCACCCTGTGAGCATCCCCACAGCGCCCCCTGCAGGTGGGGGAGGGGAGCCCTGTGCAGCTCCGTGTTGCTGCCTGCCTCAAGAAGAGACAGTGGCCTGGGTTCAGTGTGATGGTTGTGACGTTTGGTTTCATGTAGCCTGTGTTGGCTGCAGCATCCAGGCTGCCAGGGAGGCTGACTTCCGATGCCCAGGGTGCCATGCTGACACCTAGACATAACTCCATTTTGCAGAAGGACCCAGTGGAATGCAAATGGATCTAACAAATGCAGCCCTTCCTTCCCTTCTCAGGAGGGAATGGCTATAGGGAATAAGGGTGGATTGTTTTGGATACATGGCTAAGGTGACAGAAGATAGTTTCCTATCAAAGACATGCTGCCTCCAAGTTGCCAGTTGAGCTGCGAACTCCCACTGTTATAAGCTGTGAGGCCTTATTGCCATGGATACCAGAATACCTGTGGTCAGAGCATCCCTTCACTTGCAGAACACACACCTGCAACTGCTGTGAGGGAGTTCTTGAATGACATCACCTGAGGCATTCTGGGACAACCAGGGTCTGGACCCAAAGCATCTTTACACTGTGGCTAGTCCTGCTGCTGACCAGATCATAGTGACCTGGCTTTTCAGAGCTTTGCTTCTATTTCCAAGTAAATAAGCAGCAGCTTCATTAACTACTGAGCATTTACTTCTTATGGCTCTGATATTCCTTGCTTTCCAGTTCTTGGAAGAATGTCATTTGACAAAGTGTGGAGAACTAATTCAGAATGTTTGGGGAAGGGGAAATGAGTAGAGAAATACTAACCTGTTCACTGGAAAGGTATAAACATATGGGTAAGTTAGAGGCAGGAGACAGGAAAACAAAGAATACAGGTAATCTAAGATTCACAAGAATTGTACAGCTTTTATGGACTTCACCAGTATTGTCAGGGAAAGGGAAAAATCCTATTAGCTAGCTACAGCAGATGTTGGCCACCTACAACCTACATACAGTATGTGTGATTTTCTGCTAGCTTAACACCAAACCAAGATACTGTCAAGCATCATCTCTAATTCTTATTGGGAAAGACGTTTCTTCACCTGTCTATGCTCTCCTGCCTTGACTTACCAAGTTTTTTCACATCAAGGAAACAGCTACTGAGCAAAGGTCCCTAATGAACTAGTGGCAGACACAGAATAAAAAGTGGTGTGGCTTGGCGCCCATAGCACAGTGGTTATGGCACTAGCCACATACATTGAAGTTGGCGGGATTGAACGCGGCCTGGGCCAGCTAATCAACAATGACAGCTGCAAGAAAAAATAGCTGGGGCATTGTGGTGGGTGCCTGTAGTCCCAGCTACTTGGGAGGCTGAAGCAAGAAAATCACTTGAGCCCAAGAATTTGAGGTTGCTGTGAGCTGTGATGCTACAGCACTCTACCAAGGGTGACAGGAGACTCAAAAAAAAAAGGTAGATGTGTTGTTGAGTCACTTATGGACATGGTGTGCAAAAACCTTCTATAGAAACCAAATGGGTCCTGGTACCAAGAAAGCAGAGAGTTTCACATTGGGGTGATATGGAACAGAAACAGTATCTAAAGACTCAATTTCTTAGTATAAAGCTACTGAAGGGTTCCAGAGCAGAGTGAGGAAAGCAAGCAGCAGCTCTTAAGTGAGAAATGTGCAACATGGTGATGGTCTATGGGCAGAAGTGTGGTGTTCAGACCTCCCCTCATCACAGGTTCTGAAGGCCTCTAAGGGCCCTCTAGGAAGAAACTTGATTCTAATCCCAGCTCTCTGATATCATGGGATTTCAGTACAAACGGCACCATGGTTTTAGGGTCACTTTGTTATAAAAGCAGGTATCATTGGATATCCCCATCCCTACCTCCTCCTCCTCAGTAACTAAAGGAAGATAAACCAAGACAGAATTATCTATCTACTGTGTCCCAGGCTTCTTTATTTAAGAACAAAGTGATGAGTGATGTGGCAGTTAAAATCAAGAGCATAATTGAATTTCACCTTCCCTCCATCCAGCTCCCCTCAAACTCCCTGCCTCCACCCTTTGTGTTCCCAATTCCTTCCTTAGTGATTAAAGAATTTAATCCAAAAAGCCCTGGTACAAACTCCAGGTTCTCCTTCTCTAGCTTCTCC
>CAUYON010146690.1:0-23515 GCA_963573935.1 Arctocebus calabarensis
ATGTCTTTATATAGTGATCAAGAAAACGCCATGAAGGCTATCTGTAACAGTACGATCAAAACATTTCTGAATGTATATGAATCGTGCCCTATGATTGCACCAATGTACAGAATTATGATTCAATAAAATTATAAAAAAAAAAAAAAAAAAGGTAAATTCAGAGCTAAAACTCTGCCACCAAAGGCAACTCAGAGGCTCCTGGAAAAACTGCCAAGTGCTCACCAGCTGTCCTGGGTAGCTGTGCCTGATCTGAACACGGGAACAGGGTGACCCCCCCCACCCAAAGGCAGCTTCCCTACCACCAGAACTGGGAGATCCAAGGGGGTTGGCTTCCTCAAGCTCACGGTTCGTCTCTCTTTGGTTAATGCACCTTATAACACAAAGCACCTACCTGCAAAGCCCCAAGATTGCTGATTACGAGTGAATATGGCCTTATTTTCAAATGAAAAACAACAGATGTATTTTTAAAGTGTTTTCTTTTTAAATTCTTTAAAACCATTGCTTTTGTAAAATACTTCCTAATTACAAAGTAAAATGTGCTCAAAGCTTGAAATTTGGAAAATGCAAAAGAGGAAAATAAAGTGGTGGTGGGGGGAGCCACCCATAATCCCACCCAGGTACATTCGTGGTTTTATTTTAGTATATGCCCTCCCAAACTTTCCCCTAAGTGTTCACACACACAAACATTCATTTTTCAGAAAAAGTTTTCAGCCTGTAAAGCTGTGGCTTGCTTATTTCATTTGGCAGCATATTACATATTTTCTCCCATATCGGTATTTTTTATAACATTGTTCCTGCTGGTTGCATACTATCCCGTCCTATAGATGTATCTTAAGTTACTTAACCAATCCCCTATTATTGGGCAACTACGCTGTTTCCAATTAAAACAGCATGAAGAAATACAATATGGAAAATGACTCTTCCAGACAGCGTATGGATATATTTCCCCATGCGAATGCCTCTGTGGAGCCTTTCACACTCATCAGAGCTGATACCTCACCATCTTCTCCTCCCTTCCTCTGCTCCAGAAAAGAGGAGGCTCAAAATAGACACATGTGTGAAAACAAATGCAAAATTTACCTCTCCCGAAGTCTTTCTTTGAGAGAAACACACGAGAGCAAAGGAAGGATGTGTGTATGATTTGGATGACAAAAGAATCCCTGTATGCTTTGGACACATAGCCCGTGGAAGCCCAAGGGTCTAACAGGGAAAAAGAGAGAACAGGAGAGTCAGATTTGCTCAGTGAGTCAAGGTCACAGGCAGTGGCCAACAGTTCAATTTTCAGTGTGGACTTCTCACCCAAAGTGCGTTCATATTAGGCACTTGGACACTTGCTCCCAGATCTAAACAGAGGTTAATTAAACCACTAATGTACAAGGGTTTCTAATTCCATGTGCAGCTTCCAGTTGGCCAAGAACTTTCTTCTTTCATGGGGTCATCTCCGTGGGGGAAGACCACAAGGGGAATTAATTGGGTATTTCTGCCACGGGTTGTTTGCACAGTATTTTTTTTTTAAGTGAGATTATTTTCGTCTTGGTATATTCTGGTGTGAACAAGACTTACGCTCTATCTTCCATCTGCTTTCCAAACTAGGGGACTGTGTGTACTATTGACTGATTAAATTATTTCTTTAGAGTACAAAGAGGTATTTGTGATGAAGACAACGGAGAAGGCAAATCAATTATTTACTGAGGAGGCTGAAATATAAATTACATTTGATTAAAGTCAGAGATAAATCTCAGTGATGGAGGGTTTAACTGGAATGTGTGGGAACAGACGGTGATAAGGGCCCCCACCCCACACAGGTGCAAGGCACAGGCCCGGCCCCCACCGCCCGGGTTCCTAGCACGCCCGGCCTAGGTCCATTTGTCCCAGAAACATGTACTGAATGGCCACTCCATGCCAAGCACTGGCCCAGGGCACAGTCAGGAACAGACAGAGGAAGCCCCTGCTCTGCCAGGGCGGCCGACGGGAAAGGGGAAGGCAGATAATGAGCAAGTAAATAAATAATGAACAAGATCGTTCCAGATAGGAATGAGTGTTACGAAGGGGATGAAACAGTCTGATGAAACAACCAGTGACGGGGACAGGGCGGGGAACAATTAATTGAGACAGGCTGGTCCATGAAGGCATTTCTGGAGGAGACGTGAGCAACAAGTAAAGGGCAGTTGTGCCAGGAGGGAACACTTTGACCTGTTTACAAAACAGGAATAAGCTGGTATGATCAGAGCAGAGCCATTGGGATGGGGGGTGGGAGTGGAGGGGTGGAGGGGTGAAGCAGGAGGCAGGGCGGAGAGTGGGGACTGGGTTCGAAGTGCAGCGGACAGGCACGGCAGGCAGGGGGCGCCATGCAGGGCAGGACTCCTGCTTTGTAAAGAGTTTTCTGAGTGCTCAGTCTAAAGGGAGAGAAGTAGAAGGCGGGGCTCACAGTCCAAATGCAAGATGAGACCAGGGTGAGGACGGCAGTAGGTGTCGAGAAATGGACTTATCAAAGAATACACCGAAGGAAAAGCAGTTCATTCATAGATACTGATTCCGAGTCCTTGGGTTGACTTTCCAGAGACAAGACAACCCTTTTCTAGAGGAAAAGGGAGGAGCGACTGTGACTCCTGGGGTCTGGCTTAGGCTCCTTTGTGGGTGGCAGGGCCACTTCCCCAGACAAAGTCATTCTGATCTCTGATGGAGGCAGAGCCACGGGAGCCTGGTGGCTTCATGTCCTGTTCAAGGCCATTCCAACTCCAGCAGCGTGGATGGTGTGCGGGATTCAGGAGCAGACAGTGGGTCCTGATTCCATCGGTGACTAGAGCCGTAACCTCGGGCAGCTGAGGTCTGTGGGACCCCCGTGTCCTCATTCATAACAGGGCCTAGACGAGCTCTGCCATGGGGTGTACAAGTGACAGGAGGATTAGGGAGAGCAACTGGCTTGTCTGGCACATAAGTGCTCCATAAACATGAGCTCCTTTCCTTTCATTTTAAATTTAGTGCCAAATTTTAGATTGCACTATCTTCTCAGCATGATGTCACCATATGAAAGTCCCATGGAATTTGGGGTTCTTTATCCTCACTTCTAAAGTTGCTTTTGTCTCGTTGAACACGTGGGAGTGGGAACTGTCTGACTCATCAAGGGTGCACAGCTCTCAGTGACTCAGCCACCAGCTGACCACCCCCTCCCACGGCACTGGTGCCATTGTGGCCTCTCCTGATTGAACCAGATGAACGCATGGTTCAAGCTGTGTTGATCAGAGAGAACCCCATGCTTGGAACTGAGTGTGGAAACTAGAGGGATGGGAACTGTGACATGGAAATGTGGAATTCGAGGTGACCATCTTTTCCTGCCATTGGCCTGGCTGGGAGAAAGCCAATCTTAAGAAAAAGCAAAGTGTGCGGCGCCTGTGGCTCAGCAGGTAGGGCACCAGTCCCATATACTCAGGGTGGCGGGTTTGAACCCTGGCCTGGGCAAACTGCAACAAAACATAGCCAGGCATTGTGGTGGGCGCCTGGAGTCCCAGCTACTTGGGAGGCTGAGGCAAGAGAATCGCCTAAGCCCAGGAGTTAGAGGTTGCTGTGAGCTGTGATGCCACAGCACTCTGCCGAGGGTGACAAAGTGAGATTCTGTCTCTAAAAAAAGTAAAGAAAGAAAGGGCAAAGAGAAAAAATGTTCTGGAAGAAGTGATGAGAGAGAAAGCACAGTTGGGGTTCCTACTGACTCCAAATCTTTGGGTTGACTTTCCAGAGCAGCAGTTCTCAACGTGTGGGTCTCAATTTGTAACAATGAAAATACATCAGGGCATTAGGAAGGCTGAGAACCACTGTTTCAGAGGCTCTCATACGTGTCCTTCCATGGGTTCTGTGAGATACCTCTCAGTCCCCCCACCCAGTTATATTCCAGTCTGGTTTCCGTTACTTGCAACCAAAAATTATTGACTAATAACAGTCAAAGATTGCTGTGTATCTTGTGGCAGAGAGACAGTCATTGGATGATTGCTGAGGGGAAGGGGTGTGGACCCACAGGGGCTTCTTTTACTTAATCCCTGATTCTCCCACCTTCATTTCCTATCTGTCAATACAGCCGTGAATACAGAAAGAATTCAGGTGAGATGATCTTCCCCCTGTTTTCATTCCCAAGACCTCAAACCTCAAGGCTAATTTTTACTTTATCCCCTTCATGGCTTAGCTTTCAATGAATTTAATATATCACAGCCAATTATCTCCCCAATGCCTTCCTTTTCTCTCATTTCTGCAAACAAGGAAAAACAGGTCTTCTTGATCATATAACAAAAGCATGAATACACCACTCTGCTGATTTGGACAAAGTGCCTCCCTTCCAAAGAGCTCAGTGCAGTCTGTAAACATGATCTTAATGTGGTTGCAATCATGGCAGTAAACTGCCAAGGAGAACTATGCGACAGATTTTCATAATGAGCAGTAATAGGATAAAGGAATCAATGGAAAACAGAAATAAGTATTAAATCCCTTTTAGTTTCACTTGGTCAATGTTTGGTGAACATCATGTACATGACTGATCCTGTGTGAGGAGCTGGGACAACCACTTGTTAAGCACCTGCCATGTCCCAGGTACAGTGATAGATATTTCATATGCTGCTTTTCATTTAGCCTGAAGAAAACTTTCCACCAGCCTAAGAAGTATGACAACTTCACTTTGTACAGAAGAGGAAAAAGGTTTTTTGAGGTTAAGAAACCTGTCCAGAGTTTACACAGACAACAAGGAGATGAGATTTGTTCAGGATTCAGCCTAGCCACGTTTGTCTCCACATCTGGGTTTCCCACTTTGCCTGTGTTGTGTCTCCCTGTGGAGACAGCAAGATAGAATTCACCCCCACCTACCCCAGAAATCCCCAGTCTGGTGGAAGAAGCAAAGTTTAGAGCGGCGGTTCTCAACCTGTGGGTCGCGACCCCTTTGTAACAATGAAAATACATGGCGGCATTAGGAAGGTCGAGAACCACGGGTTTAGAGTGAAACGTAATAAATCGAGTTGCGTCCTCTGTGCCCAGGGAGCCTAGAGGAAGAATCAGACCTTCAGATGGCTGGGTCAGCACTGACCACACGAATGAGGCTGCCCTTCCACGGAGAACTAAGGGATGCCAAGGACTCCAGAGGCAATCTTTTCAAGGAATCCTAACAAATGGAAATACCCATCATGGCACAGTCACTCAGCAAGGCCCGGGGGAGTAGGGATTAGCATCATTCTTGAGAACTGATTATGCCAATGTTCACGCCATCAATGACCCTAGGAGGTATTATTTTCAATATTACAGATGAGGAAAACAGAACTCCTCGTGGATAAATAACTTCTTCCACATCACATAAACCTCATGAGAAGGCCAGTTATTTCAAATCCAGGTCTCTTGAACTCCAAATAACATATTTTCCCTACTAGACTACAACTTGCAAAGAAGTAAAAGACAAAGAAAAAGGGGAAGAATAACAAGAAAAAAAAGAGAGCTATAAATTATGGATGCAGTAAATTATAAGGCCTTTGTACAACCTCGCGGAATTTACAACCAAGGCAGGGTAGTAAATATTTAAACCACTGAAAGCTGAAATGAGAAATCAAGATAGAAAAATGAGTTTCAGGACAGTAGACGTCTTGGCCCAGATTGGCCCAGGAGTAACTAGCATATGGATTGGACTCAACAGCGTCACAGAGGTTGGGAGAAAGGAAGGATGATTTTGAGCCAAAGTCCTCTGAGGATGGTTTGAGAGAGAGATGAAATTGAAGCCGGATTTCAGATAAACAGCACAATCTACCTTGAGCGAGGGACGTGGGTGGGCCGCCTTACATCTCCCTCTGCACGGTAGCATCTGCTCCACGTTACTGCCATCCCTCAGGGGCCAGTCAGATGCCCGTGCATAGAGAAGAAACTCCGAGAGAAGCATGGATGGTCCGGGTGAGACCGCCGGATGCTCCCGCTGTGTTCCACCACGCATGGTCTGGGCACAGATTGTGGAGGAATTCGAATGCCAGCTCAGATTGCTCCATGGTTGATAAGGATGCCTTTGTTCGGGGATGTTACACTGTGACATGATCAGAGCTCTGTTACGGAGAAAGTGTGGAAGTCTGGTCGAAGTAGGGGAAATGGGGCTAGCAATGCCAGTTTTTTACCCCCTCTTTTAGGGAAAGTGTTCATGAGATATGAAGAATCTCAAAGTGATTAGGAGCTTGATGGTCTCAATGTTAGATCACTAAAAATGAGAGAGTCCCCAAAAAAGGCCAATGGGGAGAGTTGAAAATATGGGGTGTGCTTACAGGAAGGTGAAGATTATTTACTACTGGAGTAAAGGACTCTTTACCCCACTCGTCCTTTCTTCCTGCTCACTCTCCTTGGTCTCTCCACGCAAACGGACACCTACTGTCACTTCCTTGAAAAAGTCACACCTGACATGCCTCTGCAACCATCCTGGTTCTCGCTCTCTCCTGACTTATCCTTTGGCATCTTTCTGCCAGATCCTTCGTGGAGTATTTTGTCTTCTTTCTTCACGTGACAATCTCATTCTCTCTTAGATGATGCCCAAGTCAACTTATGAGGTCTGACAATTACGTTCGTGAACTTGCCACCATGCACTTTTGTTGGCGGCACTGTACAATTACCTGGGTAGGGTTTCAGAACTTTGGTGTGAGACACAGTGTGGACGTCTGGCGGTGTCTTACTGGGGGGTGCTCATTATTGCCATTGGATGTTTTTGGGTGCTGTACAATGACAGCTCCTGTGGTTATTCTAGACAAGGGGTTGTAAACTTTCTTTGAAATCAGCACCTAGCTTCCCAGGGGAGCATCTCGAAGGCAACAGCAGGGACATTCAGCAATGAGGTATGGAACAATTTTTTCTAGGATGAGTTGTGAACTTAATTACCAGACTTTGTATTTACCCCTAACACCCTCTCCTGACCTCTGTCTACATCCACATTCCCATCTGCCCTGTAAATGCTGACATCTGAATTTCTTATGATGACCCAAACTTAGTATGTCTAGAACCGAGATTGCCAATATTTCCTTTACCGAACTGGCTCTTCCCACCCAAGACTCAGTTCACCGCCGCCTCCCTGCACAACTGCACCAGCCAAGTTAAAGTGTAGTCACAGTAACCTAATAACTCATTTGTGGTGATGGTGGCAACAGCACTCAGGGCGTCGTGTAGTTATTTGTGGGTCTGGTGTGAGTGTTGTACGTCACTGGGTCTTCTGTGTCCAAGAGAGTGCCCGGTGCACAACCCGGTAACATCTGCAAATGAATGAATGCTAAAGGCACTCTACCCTTCATCTAGTTCAGAAACTTTGGAGAGACTTTTGATTTCCCCTTTTCCTTACAATATCTGTCACACAGATTCTAAGGGTTGTAAATAGACAAAATTCTTTGCTTGGCTACACTTCCATCAGGCCTCTGAACCTTTTCTTAGGCCCATCCATCCACTTCCTCGCCACACTTATCCTGGTCCTCATAGCTCAGCACCTAGAAATTCCATGGGCTATGTGTTTACAATCCTCTCTCCTCCAAGCTGTTTGACAGAGAACTATAGGATTGCTCTGCAGAGAACCAGTTTTTATGTCATTCCATTATTTAACAGTTGTCAGTAAGTTTCTCGCTTCTCTCCAAACTCAGTATGCTAGAAATGTCTGATTTATTCTTCTAATATTTCATCAAATATTTATTGCACTGCTACTTCCTAAGCAATAGGCATCTAGAAGGGAATGGAGAGACACATCCCTGCCCTTGTGAACCCCGCAGTCTTTCCCGTTGCAATGACATCTCGTTTCTTTATTTTCTCTCCCACTTCCCCATCTTATGCTTTCCATTTTAGCCAAATGAAGCCCAATGAAATCCAGGTCCCGGAATATGAACCATATCGCTACACATCTGTGCATTTTCTTGGGCCACCTTCTCTGTTCCCTTACCCCATCTTCCAAGCCATCTCTGTACCTGTCACCTTCTTTTCCCCCATTCCTGATTTTTGGTTGTCTCCCCTCCCACTTCTCTCTTAAATAATAAATGTGGTCCCTCCCTAAACACAATTCTTCTTGTGATCTCTCTCCTATAATCTATTAATTCCCAGACATTAGCAAATGTGTCTTTCTCTTCATATTGAACAGTTTCTTAAGGAATAGAGACAAATATTTAAATTGAAATGGAAAGAGTAAAACATAGAAATTGACTAATATACAAAACAACTTTTTCTAACAACCAAAATCTAGTCACTGGCTGAGTTATTTGATAACCTTGACAGGTAAGTGTGGCTCTTCAGAAGTGATAAAGAAACCCCCTATTCAACAAGCTCCTATTATTTTTACTAATATTAATATAACACTGACTAGGTCAAGGTTAGGGTTAGGGCTTTGTGGTAAATACTTGGTCAAGTTTCATAACTGGGGTGTGAAGTGTCTCACAGCTGTGTTTGTGTTGATGCATGGTGGGTTCATTGTTGTTGCTACGTGGTTTTGTGTGCTGTACAATGTCAGTAGTTTCCAGACTTTGTGGTAGGCCCTTTGCAAGTATCAGTTCACTCATTTCTCTCGATTCCATAATGCAGACATTGTTATTGTCTGCACTTTAGATGAGGAAAACAAAGTTTACAAAGGTAAAAAGATGTGACCAGGGTTATATAGCCAACTGGAATTTATTTGAATGCAACTAATGTAATTGTTAGCCTTTGAGAAGATTCTGTGGACAAAAATTCTTTGTTTGGCTACACTTCCATCAGGCCTCTGGGCCTTCTTTTAGGCCCATCCAACCACTTCCTTGTAAAATCTAGTTTTAGTGAAAGAACCCTCCATCTCGGAGCCTGTTGCTCGGTGGTGAGGGCTCCAGCCACATGCACCCAGGCTGGTGGGTTTGAACCAGCCAGGACCAGCTAAACAACGACAACAATAACAAGAAAATAACCGAGCATTGTGGCGGGCACATGTAGCCCCATCTACTGGGAGGTTGAGGCAAGAGAATCGCTTAAGCCCAAAAGTGTGAGGTTGCTGTGAGCTGTGATGCCACAGCACACTACACAGGGTGACATAATGAGACTCCGTCTTAAAAAAAAAAGGAAAAAACCCTGCAAAGTCAGTTTATCCAGAATCCTTCATCTTCAACATTTTATTATCCCTGATACCTGCTCAGGTTTCATCCTCCACCATCCCCCAAGTGATATCTGACCACCTGGGTCTGTTTTCAGCAGGAATCCTTTTAGGTCAGTTGAATAAGAGTCCCCCTGACCCTTGCTGTCTCCTCTACGTACCAGATCCTGCTGTGTACCATGCGCTTCCACGTACAACGCACATCCACATTGCTGGCACAAAATTTAGGGGGGAAAAAAAAAACCTTCTGTTTTCACTTTTTAATTAAAATTTTTGTTTGTTCATATTTAGATGACTGTTTTCTATTATAAAGGAATTTTGTAAAAGCAACTAGATTGCTAGCTCCCACCTGAAGTATACAAAGAGAAATAAGCTGTTTTTCGTTGGCTGAAAACACTTTGGCTGCAAACTCAATGGTAAAGTGTGAATGTTAGTTATTAGAGTTACTGCAAATATGCTTCACCATATTCCAGGGTATTATTTTGCATAGAGATATTGGTTGTTACTGCTTTCTAGAGTTATACTTATTTTTCTGGCCGGGGCTGGGTTTGAACCCACCACCTTTGGCATATGGGGCCAGCACCCTACTCCTTTGAGCCACAGGCGCCGCCCCCTACAGTTATACTTTTAATGCATAAGCAAAAATGAAACAATTCAAACCATTTATATAAATACAGAATTAGTACTACTGATGTATAATGTGCATCCTTATTTTTCCTTCAAAACTTTGAGCAAAAAGTGTACATTATACTTGCAACATATGCTAATTTCCTCTCGCTTGTTCCCCTACAGCTTCTTGGCAATACATTCCTACTGGCCCATGTATTCAGAGTTGAGCCAAATCTTTCTTCTCCCCCGCAAGACCCCATCGTAGCTGTCCCTATACCTATATTGGTGGTCCAGAATGAAGTATACCTTAACAAGTATCATTGCCTGATTTTTTCTTTGGTATTCCCCCTTGAGCTGTGCAATTATATACTCAGCAAAGTGCTGGGCACACAGTAATCATTCAGTTAAGTGTGGTACGTGATAGACGGAGGGAGGGCAAACAGGTTGAATGACCATACGTGCAAGGCATGTTCATGTACCCTACTGCACGTAACCCTGGTGACGGACCCAACAGACTTATTATTAACCTATTTGACAAATAAGAAAGCTGAGTGTCCGGGGGTGTAAGGGGGTTTGAGAGGGTCTCTCCGCTAGAAACGTGGCAAGGCCAGCTCCAGTGTTCCCTGATGTGCCCCCCCTGCTCCTTTCCTCTCCCAATCCGATACACCTGACTCTCTCTGTACTCCTGAAATGTCTCAGAAAACAGAAGGGCTTCTCTTCCCTGAAAGGCAGGGGGAGATGTGAGTTTCGGAGGGGTCAGGAGTTGACCACTCTTGCTCTGGAGTCCCTGCATGGAAATCCCCCACAGGTGTGAAGCTTTTGATACTTCAAAAGTCCAATCTCTGCTGGAATTTTGCAGCCGGCAGGCGGCTTGCTCTGCGGGGTCCCCGCTGCCCCCTTGTTGCCGGCAACACTTGATGGAGCTGAGGTCCTGGGTCTGCAGATCAAGGCAGAGCTCAATACGGCTTGATAGAAGAGAAAAACCTGTAGTTTGCGTTGTTTCTGGAAGAATCTCCCCAGAGTCAGCGGATGCAGTGCTGCTGGGACCCTGAGCGGGAATTCCTTTACAAAGAAGCTGCTGCCAGTAGCAATAAAGACACCCTCGTCCAGCCAGGTGGAGGTCTCTCCAGGTCACACCAGTGGAAAGCAAAGCTGTACCAAATAGAGCCAATTTCAAAGGAAAGCCAGAAACCGCACTGGACGCAGTTTTAATCACAAACTCCAAAGGGACACAATTTAAAATTTTAAAATTGCTCAATTAATATGAATGACTGAGCAAGGTGCTGTGTGCTCACTTAATACAATGCAAATCACTCAGGATGTTTCCAAGGAAGCTGCTCCCCTTGTTACCTCCCGCTATTTCCATAACACCTGCCAGTATCTTTCCCTGCCAGAGGAGGAACAGAAGGCCCAGAAGAAAAGAACTCTTCTTTTTCCAACTCTCTCAGATGCTTTAAACAAAAAACGTTGTTTCAAAATAACAAGAAAGGTGAGCTGTTTATTTCTGCTCTTCCTTTTCAGGTTGGCCTCACGAGGCAGTTCTTGTCGTCGAATGTTCTACAACAGATGTGTGTGGCGAAGATTACTGCAGGCATTACCCAGAGGATTAAAAAATACATATTACACGTGATGGAGAAAGAAGACAACCATTCTCTGTACTCTCCGGAGGACCAGACATGGGATGGGCTGTGCACCTAGGTTTGTGCTCACAGAAAGGTCCTACAGCACACTGACTTGAATATATTTAGGGGAAGCCAGGGGAAGGAGATAGACCGTGGAATAAAGGCAAGAAATAAAATTAAGTGACAGGGGGTACAGGTGAAACTTACTGAATGCAGACTATAAAGGTCTTAACACAATAACTAAGAAAATGCATGAAGGCTATTTTAATCAGTTTGATGAAAATATTTCAGATTGTATATGAAACCTGCAACATTGTATCCCATGATTGCATTAATGTACACAGCTGTGATTTAATAAAATAAAAAAAAAGAAAAAATAATTAAGTGACAGGGGTGCACTGGTTTTCTAGTTACCACAAACACCGGAAATGTACTGCCACACAGTTCTGGAGGCTGGAAGTCCAAGATCAAGGGGTTGGCGGGGGTGGTTCCGGAGGGCTTTGCGAGTGACTGTGTTCTGTGCCTCCCCCTGCCAGCTTCTGATGCTTTGTTCCTTGGTTTGTAGACACATCGCCCATCTCTGCTCTTATCTGCACCTGACTTCTGTGTCTCTTTGTGTTTACATTTCTCTTATGTATGTGCATACTGTTAGGTTGGCTAAACTAACTCCACCTTGAAAAGCCATTCTGTGAGATTCTGCCACTGGTGGACACAACTCAGATAAGAGAGAGACCTGCTATCCTCGGCTGTCCTTGGATTGTCCCAGTTACAGACCCACCCTTGAGAAATATACTGACACTCTGATAAGAAGAGCCAGCTAGGACAGTCCCTATAAGGCAGTAACATCTTTGACATCCGATGAGAACAACACTTTGGTGGTCGTTGATGAAACCAGGTCCCCCGGGCCAGCTATATAGGTACACAAGATGGGTCTCCTTCTTGAATAACCCCCCACCAACATCCTTTAGATCTTAGCCCACTTCCACCCAAGTGTCAAAATAAACAATGCCATCTTGGTTACACTTTGGTCTTCAGTGTTCTGGTCGGCTCCTTTCAGTTTTTAGTTATCAGATACCAGCCTATTTCCAAATAAGGTCACATAAAAATCTAGGTTGTTTGGTGGGGCGGGCAAAATTCAACCCATCACACCAGTGCTTTATTCACATTAGCTCATTGAATCTCCAAAATCATTCCTCAAAAAAGAGTTTATGTTTCCTTTTCTACTGATACGGAAGTGGAGGTTCAGTAAAGTGAAAAGATGTGGTCAAATCACATAGAATGGCCAGGATGGAGTAACACTTGAACCTGTATCTGATCACCCTATCAACACCCCTTCTACCCCACACGTCAGCCTGAATTATCAAAGCCATAGTAGAACATTCAGATATCTGGTCCACCTGCACTGCTAATGACTTGTCCAAAGTGAGAATCTGTTGTAATAAGCTCCAGGCATCAGAAAAGCAGGGCTGTACGTCACTGGCACAGTGATCAGAGACACCACAGCTATCACACACAAAGCGATGCAAATCAGGGGTTGAGAAAGCTAGAAATAGCCCACGGGTCAAGAAAGTTTAATGCCAAAGAAAGAAGCAGATAAGAGAGGAAAAATAGAGGTTAGGCAGCCCCAGTCTGAAAAATAGAAATCTGAATTGCTCCAAATTCTAAAATGTTTTGAGCACTGACCTGTGTGGCTACAAGTGGAAAATTCCACAGCCCATATAACAGATTGTAGTCAAGATGTAGCCAAAATTTTGTTTCACACATAAAATTATTAAAAATATTTGAGGATCTCTTCAGCTTGTATGCGTGAAGTATATATAAACATGCAAATTTCAAAATTTCTTGTGTCATCTCTAAGCTATCTTATTATGTATATGCTAATGTTCCAAGATCCAAAAAACTTGAAATCTGAAACACTTCTGGTCTCAAGAAGTTTTCTTTTTTTTTGAGGCAGAGTCTCACTCTGCTGCCCCAGGCTAGAATGCCATGGTGTCATAGCTCACAGCAACCTCAAACTCTTGGATTCAAGAGATCCTCTTGCCTCCCCAGTAGCTGGGACTACAGGTGCCCTCCACGAAGCCTGTTTATTTTTTTTTATTTTTAGTAGAGACAGGGCAGGGTCGCATTCTGCCTTAGGGTGGTCTTGAACTCCTGGGCTCGGGCAATCAAACTGCTTCTGCCTCCCAGGGTGCTAGGATTATAGAATGAGCCATGTGCCTGGCTGGTCTCCAGCGTTTCAGATAAGGGATGCTATACTCAGCCTGTATATTTTGTGGCTAACATTAGGCAGCTTTCACAAACTAAGGCAAGCTAAAGCAAAAGTGGTCTTCCTCTCAATGCTTCATATCAGCTATTTCTTTTCTTTTCTTTTGTGAACTTGGCATAGGGCCCAAATAAGATTTCACTGTTTAGATATGGGTTAGATAAAGAGGATTTGATTCTTATTAACAGAGTTACCAGCAATTAGAGAGTACATGTATTTCATTAAGGAGGAAAAATTATCATAATTTCAGTCCATGCAGGGGGCTGCGGCGCTCTTAATTGTTTGATTTGAAAGTCTGGAATTTCATAGCCTTTCCAAATTAAATCTCTCACTTGCCTTTCTCTGGGTACATCTAAAAATGAGTAGGCTATGGTCACTGACCTTAAGAAGTCCCCAGGATTGGAATCATGTTTGATTCCGTCTAAAAGCATCTTCTTGTCTGGCTGATAATGGTTGCATAAGAAAAATTTGACAAATTGATCTCAACAGGCAGCAGCAGAAAACAGCATTTCAAGTAGGATGCTTAAGTAAATTGGTCTGACTGAGAACTGTGGCCCTGCAGTCCCCATTGGGAGTCCATGGCTGACCTTTTAGACTGGACATCTGTACTGGCCTCTCTGCTGCATCCCCAGTGCCTGCCCTGGGCCTTCCCACCCTGCCTCAGGCCTCTTGGCCAGAAGGCTGCTTCTCTGTCTAAGAGTTACCCTCATCCTTCTTTGACTGCAATGAATGAAAACACATTTTTAAGAGGCCTACTAGGTGCTAAGCAATATAGGACAGAATGCCTTTAAAATGTCTTAATCCAGGGCGGTGCCTGTGGCTCAGTGGGTGGCGGGTTCAAACCCAGCCCCTGCCAAACTGCAACAACAACAACAAAAATAGTCGGGCAGGTGCCTGTGGTCCCAGCTACTCGGGAGGCTGAGGCAAGAGAATCGCCTAAACCCAGGAATTGGAGGTTGCTGCAAGCTGTGTGATGCCATGTCACTCTGTGGAGGACAATAAAGTTTCTACAAAAAAAAAAAAAGTCTTAATCCAAACCAGGCTTGTTGGCTCACGCCTGTAATCCCAGGACTCTAGGAGGCTGAGGGCGGTGGATTGTTTGAATTCAGGAGTTTGAGAACAGTCTGAGCAAGAGTGAGACCCCGACTCTACCAAGAAAAAAATATATAAACATACAAATATATATAAACACACACACACACACGCCCCCCACAGGTGTTGTGGTGGGCACCTGTAGTCCCAGTTCCTTGGGAGGCTGAGGCAGGAAGATCACTTGAGCCCCAGAGTTTGAGGTTGTTGTGAGCTATGACGCCACGGCGCTCTCACGGTGACAGAGTTAGACTCCATCTCAAAAAAGAAAAAAAAGTCTTACTCCCCAGAAGACTGATAGTCTGGTAGAAATCTGCAGATTTAACCAAGAATAACAATCCAATAACATGTATTGATTGGATTGACAGGCATGGAAAAAAGAGAAATTTAAGCTATACTTTTCTGAGATCCTGTTAAGCACCGTTACTTTTTTTCACGTTTGTCACTTCATTTCCATGCCGTGCTGTACTCTGCAGCAAACTCTGAACACCTGTGTCGGGGAGGCCCAGTGGCAGGTGTGCGCTGGTCTGTACCCTGACCACCAACCACTCTCCCTTCGTCCTCTCCGGTGCCAGCTCCCCTCTGAAATGAACACCGGCAGGCTCACCAATTTCCATTCCATTCAGAGACAGAGGCAAGGTGCTTCCCGAGAATTCCCTGCCCTTGTTAAGGTAGTGCAGGTTCTCGTGACAGTGGTGCCTAATTATTTAAGTGTGTCCTAGATCAGCGAAAGGTCTATACAACGAGAAAAAGAATTTATTTCTATGAAAACCAAGTGTCATATTTGGAAACAATCAAAAACAGCAAGTTTGCTCAAAGAAAGGGCTCCTTGAAAAAATGAAGTGAAAAAGCACACGGGCTCAGAAGGGTTATGCATGTGGCTTCCTTTCCAAGTGTTTTAAAATCCGCAGTTTGCTTTCAAGAGATCCAAACTAGAAACCGTGGCATATATGTTTTATGGATGTATATTTCATTAAAAAGAGAACACTGCGTTCCAATTAGCAAGATCATATTCCAAGGTCCAGGAAAGTCCTTATGTTGACTTGAGATCAAAAGATCCTTAACTTGATGTATATTTATTATATATTTTCAGTTGAAATAAAATGTAAAGGAAGGCAGGAATCTTTTTTTTTTATGATTTCAGACTTTAAATTATTTTTTTTTGGATTATCTGACAAACTACAGGATCCAATCTTCTCTGATAAGCCTTATTAGCAGGAAGATTTCTCTATTGGGTTAACCTACTATTAGCTAAGGAACTCTGGGGGGAGACTTCCTGCAAAGTAGGTCAATTTCTTTGCCACATAATTCTGATTATGTCAAAGGATTTATTCATGAGTTTTCAAATTCAACCTACTTCAAATAGAGCCATATTTATATTACTACCAAAAATTACATCCAAATTACAACTATAGCACTTAGCTCCTTGGTGAACACTAGGAAAATATTAACCATTTACCTGGCCTATCTGCTCTGAAATAACAGGGCTTAGAGATAGTGTGACAATGTTCCAACCTCGAGACTTTCTCGGAAAGATAATAGCTTCCTGTACAAATTCCAAAGGATTCAGGTATTTGCTAACTGTTAACAGAATTCTTACACGTGCTCTTGGACAATGGATGGAGTATCAAATACCAGGCGCTTTGTTCAAATCCCATCAGAATGGCAGCCAGGAAAACTGTATTTTCAGAAAAGTCACTTCCACGCTGATATTCTGAAAAGGCTTGATTTTCCTGCTTGAGTTTTTTTTTGATTAGAAGCTTGATAGCACAGCCGTTAAGACTAATGTAGACAGATCTGGATTCAAATACAGACTTAATGTGACACTGAGCAAGTTACTCAACCTTCCAGAGCAATTTCCCCATTGAGAACGTGGTTATAACAGCACTTAATTCATAGGATTGTTGTAAGGGTCAAAGAAAAGGCTGTGTGTTAGGGTAGGGTACTCTGAGCTTCCCCCCGAGATCTGACATTTTGATTTCATAATTAATGTTACAGAAAGGTGTCATTCTATATTAGACAAAAACCCTGCACCACATTCTGAATCTTGTTTTAGAATACACATATTACACCATCTTGGGGGTATGTGATGTGTAAAATCTGTATTACTAGGACTATCTGGCTTATTTACTTTATTAATGTGGGGAGGGAATCATTGCTAAAGATCTAGTAAAATCTAAATCCTACTAGTTATGGGCAAAGATTTGTAAGACAGCTCACCTGGAGAAGACGGGCGACCATCTGGGGAAAACATCTCCAAGTAACAAGGTCTTGGCAGCAGGAGGAGGAAAGAGGTTTGTCTTTCTAACTTAGACTTTGTCTATTAAGGATAGCAGAATATACCGCCCCCAAGTGTCCCACTTTTGCAAAAGGATTATTTTGAGCTAAAGGCAATCGAAAAGAAATAGATAACAACAACAACAACAAAAGTTTTCTGTTCTTCTCCCACTTTCCTAAAAGCAGGTCATAAATTTATAAAGGCACAACCCCTCCCCTCTCTACAAGAAAGGACAGAAGTTCAACATCAAGATAACTGTAGATGCCCTCAAATGTACCAAAGAAATCTACAGAACAGAGTGTGCTTCCTCTCTGTTATATTCCATTAGTTTTGTATCAGGGGTGTCAGAAATGTATACACATTTTAAGGAATGTTATCTATGTATGACTTTTGGGACTGAATTGAATTAGGGTAGCAATGTGTGATTGCAAAAGTCACGTACAACCTTTGTTATCAATATACACTGAGTATTACAATTTTCATGTCTTTTGTTTTTTTTGCAGTTTTTGACCGGGGCTGGGTTTGAACCCACCACCTCTGGCATATGGGGCTGGCGCACTACTCCTCTGAGCCACAGGAGCCGCCCCGAGTATTACAATTTTAATACAATTTTTTTCCTTTCTTACAGTGTGTGTACATTTTTTGGTACCCTCCCCATTTACCTTTCCACAATTTGCTGCCTAGAAAATCGAAGTCCTTTTCTTTTATCTTGTCACTATTTTAAAAGTTTATTGCTATTTTGTATTAAGAAGCTATACATGCCCAAGGTATAACTTTTTCTCTGAGTTACTCATCTCTGTGTTCCTAGGTATATAGTGGATTCAAAGGTTAATAAAAATGTTTGTTTTTCTATTATTCGTATATCATAGCATCTGTAAAATACAGCTATGATTATTTACAAGAGTATGACAGAAATTAATATGGTCAGGGTTGTAAAAAACATATATAACAGCCAGAGAGTACTTTTATTAATAAGGTACAAGTATTGATAAGGTCAGGAACAAATGTGAACTCACTATAAGAAACTGAAACCATCCCATTTGGGAAAATTGATAATATATAATAAAGCTGATAGTATACACACTATATTTAAAGCATATACATTTACTTGGACCCAGCGATTCCATCCTACCTAATTGCAAGCTTATACGTACTAACATACATGTAAAAAAAATGGCTATAGCACAAAGCTCCAAACTCAGATATTAAAGATTTTAAAATTGTGGCTAGGTCATATAATGGTCACTACATAGCAATGCAAATCCATATCAATTATGAATTCATAATTGCCAAGTCGTGGAAGCAACCAAAGTGCCCATCAACCCATGAATGGATCAATAAACTATGGTGTATATATACACCATGGAATATTAGTCAGCCATTAAAAAAGATGGAGACTTTACACCCTTTACATTTACCTGGATGGAGTTGAAATACGTTCTTCTTAGTAAAGTATTGTAAGAATGGAAAAATAAATATCCAGTGTACTCCATACTAATATGAAATCAATATATAAACAATCACATGTTCATAAGAACAATAAAACACTATTACAGTCTAGTTCAGGGGTACAGGGAAGCAGGAGGGGGAGATGGGATCTAATGTGCACATCGTGGATAAATCTTAATTCAATAGAATATTCACTGCATGCCTACATTACAGGAAATTCAAATATCTGGAAAATGAAACTAATTATTCATGGATTTATTTATTTATGGGCAAAATATAAGGAATGGCAAAGAAGTAGGTATTATAACAGGTGTTATAACAGTGTTAGAAGGGAAGAAGTAATTATGATTGGGAAGACACAGGGTTGGTTATATTATAAAGCCTTGATTTGGGTGGGTGTTTTATGGGTTTTCCTTTTACAATCATTCATTAGGCCACCCATTTATGTTTGATTCAATTTTCTTATATTTTCTACTTTTATTATTATTAAATTGCGCACAAACTTTATGGACACCCTGTATAATAAAAAAAAAAATCTTGAAAAAAGATGTATATCACATTTATAATGTACCTAAGATAGTATGTGATTACCTACCAGTTGCTAAAATATAAAAAAGGATAGCAATTCCTTTCTCCCCTCTTCACCTTTTGGAGATTAAAGGATAGCTCAGAATGAGATACAAAGTAGCTTATTTTAAACATTTTAACTAAAAGCAACTGACTTAGATTTCTTTCAATAAAGGAAAAATGAAATTTATTGATTTGGGAGGGACAATCTAAGAGAACCCACTACTTGGGGGAAATCTAACAAAAGTGCCAACACCACATTCCAAACAGATCTTCAACCTCATTTGAAAAGCTTGAAATTGGCTTGGCACCAGTAGCTCAGTGAGTAGGGCACCAAAAGTGGTGGGTTCGAGCCCAGCCCTGGCCTGCTAAACAGTAATGACAAATGTAATCAAAAAACAGCCAGGCGTTGTGGCAGGCGCCTATAGTCCCAGCTACTTGGGAGGCTGAGGCAAGAGAGTCATCTAAGCCCAAGAGCTGGAGGTTGCTGTGAACTGTGACGCCACAGCGCTCTACTGAAGGCAACATAGTGAGACTCTGTCTCAAAAAAAAAAAAAAAAAGAAAATCTTAAAATTCAGTATTCCGACTCCGTGCAACAAATAGAAACCTAGGGTTTGGGGCTGGTTGGGAGAGGAGTCTGGATACCCTGCTTAATGGTGTGGATCTGCTCTTCCAGGCTGTGGGACTCAAAGAGGCCCCCCGCTGCTTGTATTTAAAGGCGATTCTAGCACAGCCAGGTGAATGGGAATGGAGCCTGAAGTAGCAATGTGACTGGGGAAACCCCAAAGGGCTACATGGCACCGTAGCCCTCCACGCACAACCACTAATGACTTCTAGGGGCAGAGCTGGGAGGGGCAACGATAGGTGAAAAGTCGATTTAATTTTCCATTCCCTGCCTGACCATTTTCTTAACAGAATCCGATGAGAATTTACGTCAGATGCAAATGGTGTATCTGTTCCTGATTTAAATGGCAGATCCAGTATCCATTTGACATTCACTCTTGGGCCTTTAGCTGCATTTAATGAAAAGTGGCTGTATTCACTATGAACCAATTTCCCCCTGGAGTTTCATTACTGAAATCATCAAAATAAATCACCTTGAATCCTCAATCCTACCTGGTTTGCAAGCCAAGGGGGAAATGGTAAAATCCTTTTTAAAAAATAATACATATTGAAAACATTTTTGTTCACTGGAGACAATGATTAGCTATTAAATTGAATCTTTTTTCCTACATATAGCCAGGAAAAGTACTATTTAAACTAGGGTAGCGTTAGAACAGATGGTGGACACCAACCCTTAGGATATTAACCTGAGAATCAGAGGATCACAACAGCACATCAGTTTTCACAAACTAATTCTGGGGTGTAGAAGGAGTCTTTCTTTTGCTTGTTCATTTTGTCCCGGTTGGGGTGGGGAAAGAGAAGGAAGAACACAGGTTACCCTGTCTGGGCCCTTTTGTGAACACACACTGTTCACACCCTGGCTGAAGTGTGAATTGTCCCACCAAGCTGTAAACCTTCACTTCTGCTCTTCTTGAGACTCCAGGAGCAACTTTGTTTGCAAACTTGATTTGGAAATACTAAGTTAGGTGAGTGACAGGACACAGCAAAGGGAAAGGCGGACTGTCAGGGCCTTTGCCTTGGCCCCCCACCCAGAACCTCTTCATTCAGTTTTCTCCATTGGTTTTAAGCCTCATTTTTTGGCTAATAACAACTTTCATATCACACCATCTTCCAATTCCGATATGTCCCTAGTGGTATATGTTCTAACGGTCAAAACAACCGCACTAATCACATTAAATGTTAATGTTTGATGTTTTCATGTGTCAGCAACTCAGCACTTTTTTTGGTTTTTAGCTGGGAGCAAAGGCTCAAATTCAAAAAGCAGCTGTGATGGAAAGGTTTTAGGATTCATGGAGAGGTGGGTGAAGATTTTCTGAAGCAATTTAGTGCGGCCCCTGAAATCATTTCACATAGGATAAAGTCTGTTATGCTAACTTTGGTCTTAGATAACAATGACAAAATATGTCACTTAGCTCCCCACAATTCCAGTAAAATGCAAATAATGAGTCCTCTCTCTTACTCTCTGCCTTTTACCCCAGAACCTATAACCCTCCATGCTTAATCCAGATGTATTCCTATGAAAGAAATAAAGCCAGCCTGCCCTATTCTTGGAATGGCTCACATTCGTATTTTAATACCCTGGTCAAATGTCAATTCCTCTTAACACTGTTCCTCTCTCCTGGCCCACCCTCTTGCCCAAGAATTCACTTTTCTTTCACTTTTTCACTTGCATCATCGTAACACATGGACTGCATTCTTTCTCACGGTAGCAATACACAAAGCATTTGGAGACTTTCCGAGAAAGCACACCACTTATCAGGGGTCCAGGTCAGCAAGCTGAGGGGGACTTAGTGCAGCAGTACTTGTTACAAAGCTTGGTCTAACTTCATATAGACTAGTTTGGGAACCACCCACAGCACTTATCCCATGTGGCTTTACATTTTAATCATCTGTATAATAATTGGGAGGCTGAATATAATATGAGCAAAGACTCTGAAGCTGTGATGCCTGGATTTGAATCCTAGCTCTCACACCCACTAGCTGTGTGGTCTTGGGAAAGTTACATAATCCCTGTGTGTCTGTTTCCTCAACTACAAAATGGGGATATTAACACCTAATGCATAGGGTTGTGGTGAGAGTTTCATGAATCACTGTGAGTCAGGCTCCTGCTACATGGCAAATTTTACTTACTATAGGTGACCATCATGCGTGTGAGCATCTTTCTCTCTGTCCCCTACTCCAATGCAAGAGCCCCACCCTATCTCGTGAGCACCCTTCCCAGTGCAGCTAACCCAGTGTTCTGCGTGCAGTGGGCACTCAGTAAAAAGTGGCAGGAAAGGGAAGTGATGTTCACAGCACAAAAAGCAGCTATAGGGGAAGGAATCCATTGGTATCAATAAAAGTTCCAGAATCCCGGCTCCAGTAGAGTCTTTACAAGAGCAAGCTCCCTGTACAGATGGGGAAAGGGAGGTCTTAGGCTTGACGGCCCCCTGAGCTGCCTTCTACAACCGAAGTTTGAGTATTCCAAGGAGAAGATCCTTGCAGCAGCCTCTCTGCTTTCCACGGACCTGATAATCAATGAGACTTGTGAGAAGCAGCTGATCAATGTTCTCCACAACACGATCATTGAACGTTTATACTGAAAATGCCCATGACAATCTATTACACAACCTAATTGAGAGAACGGATTAAATGCTGCCTTATCTCTTTGCCTAAAAAACTGCAAACAAGCAATGGAAATACTGCACAAAGAATGCAGTGTGCAGTCTCCTAAGACAACTAGTTCGAGGAAATTCTGCTGGCTGCGTTAGAATTATTTCCCCTGGTGGTTTGTTTTGTTAATTGGACATGCACATTGCTGCCTGGAATTAAGTGCAAACACGTGTGAAAACAGGAGTGAGGACGTCTGCCTTGGGCTTTGAAGTCAGGCAAGCCTGGGTTTGAATCTGAGCTTAACCACTTTCTAACTATGGGGTACAACTTCAAACATCAAATGGAGATAGTCGTAACTGCCTTATTAGCACTGTCATAAAAAGTTAATGTTACACTGCAAATCAAGTGTTTCCTCACTGACTGAGCACTCAAGTACTTGAGAAATTGTTGATATAGAAGCTCAAACATTTACAGAACATCTAACAACAGCAGCTAAATGCCTACCATGTCCAGGCACCTGTACAATCTTTTCAAACAATGAAGGAATTATAATGCCCCATCCACAGGTGGAAAAAACTGAGGCACGGTCTAGCGGACTTGGCTGAAATGACAGAACTGGTAAGTAGCAGAAAGGGGCTGGAGCTCGTGACTGTTTGCCGACTTTAAAAAGTTTTGCAAACCCATATGCCAGGCAAATACAAGCTGTACATATTCTTAGGATCCCAGGAAGAGGGATTTAGCTGCTGCCACACAGAACCTTACTTTCTAATGGGAGTGCTAAAGATAAAAAGGGAGTGGCTATACAATGAACATCAGTTTCACGGTACATGGGAACACACGGCTAGAACAAGCACCAAATTCAATCTCAAGGTCAGGAAAGGTGTTCTGCGGGGAAGGAGTGGATGAGCTGATTTTTATCAAACCAGTAGGATTCTTCCTGGGAAAGAATGCAGGAATAAATATTCCAGAAAGAGAGAACGAAGGTACAGAGGTAGAGGACAGTGTGGCAAATCCAGAGTCTGGAACTGTGCCGTTCAATATGGCAGGCACTGGCACATATGGCTACGTACGTTTAAGTTAGTGAAAACTAAATAAAACTGGCTCAGCGCTCGTAGCTCAGTGAGTAGGGTGCCAGCCACATAGACCGAGGCTGTCAGGTTCGAGCCTGGCCCGGGTCTGCTAAACAACAATGACAACGTAACCAAAAGAATAGCTGGGCATTGTTGCAGGTGCCTGTAGTCCCAACTACTCGGGAGGGTGAGGAAAGAGAATCGCTTAAGCCCAAGAGTTGGAGGTTGCTGTGAGCTGTGACGCCACAGCACTCTACTGAGGGCGATAAAGT
>CAUYON010146699.1:0-16109 GCA_963573935.1 Arctocebus calabarensis
CTTTATATAGTGATCAAGAAAATGCCATGAAGGCTATCTGTAACAGTACGATCAAAACATTTCTGAATGTATATGAATCGTGCCCTATGATTGCACCAATGTACAGAATTATGATTCAATAAAATTATAAAAACAAAAAAAAAGAAATTTAGCAATGGCTGGCTTAAAGGTAAATTAGCTGACTCTTCTTTGTTCCAACTCCCTCAGATTACCTTGTAATTTTCCCCTTTTCTTGGGGTGCCCTCCCTTGCCAAGAATGGGGTCTTTGTTCCCCATTCTTTCTGCATAAAGTAACTAAAGTAAACAAATAAAGAAGTTTGGGGTTGAACAGGCAATAAGTTATCCTGTGAGGCATATTGTAGGGGGCCTGTGTCATCCTCAAGATACTGGCTAGAAGCCACGCTGGAGTGTGGCCAAGTCTCTCAGTGCTGCTGGGGACTAGTCATTATGAACGAAGAGTTGTGCGGGGTCACTAGCAAAATGATAACCACATTTTTGGTGTTTTAAAATGATTTGAAATCATTCTGCCAGGTGTCTGTCACAATTCCCGCATCCAGAATCTTTAGTCAATCTGTATCATAGTACTTTTTAAATTGGCACATTATTTTTATTTTGAATATCAGTATCTACAACCACAGAGTAAGAGTTCAGAGGGCAGCATTTATATAATATCTCTAAAGCTGGCATAGGAGTGACTATAAATAATGACATTTAAACTTCATTAAATGCCTTGCATTCATGAAGCACTGGGCTGATGCACCATCTCATTTAATCTTCACAGTCGCCTTACTGAGAAAAGAGCAGGAGGCCCTAATTAGTCAGGAGTATTTGCTGTTGGAAAATGGAAAATTAAAGTAGATCACTAGAATTGGAAATAAACTTTTCTTATTTAATGTTAAAAATATATTATGAATTCAGCTTGAATATAAAAACAAATGCAATAAAATGTTTTACCATTCAGTGGAAAAATGTAGGTTCTAAATATTAATATATGCTAATTCCTAGTCTGAATAATGTTTGACATAATTTTTGAAATATATGACAACACATATGACATCCATCTTTTCTCATTTTGCTTTTGGAGTATGATCACAAAAACAGTACTTATATAAACATGAATTAAGGGCTTCCTGAATTTTGAGAAAGTGCATTCTATTTAGATGAGCACATCCTTGTATGTATTCTGATGGTTTTTGTGGATCCCTTCCTTATTCTTTGTGACTTATATAACTCTGCCAAACGTTCTTTTTTAATTATTTAAAATTACTTATAATACTAATATTCCTCTAACACTAATTTCATCAAAATTCATCACAAATTCTTACAACTGTAGTCATTTTTTCTTATTATTTCTTTTAACTGATTATAATTTTATTTCTATATTTATCAGATGATAGACATTATCAGGAAGAGCCTACTTCTTCATACTAGATAGGTTCATCATACTTTCTAGTTTGTGTACATTAGAGGAGCATGTTTTCATCTTAACAGTGCTGTGATGTGTATTTTCCATGATACAAGGGCTGTTCCGAAAATATCCAGCCATGTATGTGTCTGTTTTTCATAGTGTGTGGCTAAATACCTTCCAGACAGCCTTTGTATGCTGGACCTACTACAGTACCTTTAGAGAACACCTACTGAGCTCTGAGCATACTTCTCAGTGGTTGCATAAGTAACAATCTTAATATTCATAACTCTGTGAGCTAAGGGTTATTGTCACTTCCTTCCTATAAATAAGGATATTTATAGGATACATATTTATAAGGATACATTTTACCTAGGTTACTAGCCTAGATTGTACAATCAGCAGGTATTTCAGCTATTACCTAAATCTAGGTAGTCTGGTTGATGATGTTATTCTCTTACCCACATTTACAACATATTGTTCCCTTTACCTAAAAAGCACATTTTATTGATGAGCAGGTCTAAACATGAAAGGTTAGCACAACTCAATAATATTGGTGATTTTTTTTGCAATTTAATAACACTGCTTTTCTATAAAAATGAGAATCAGTAACAAAAACTCTGTATCATGATAATTATGATTGCTGATTGAAAAAACAGAGGCTAGGAGACACTAAAATCTCTTGCCTCCCTTCAGAGTGTGAGAATGTGAGATGGAACATCCATCTTGGCGCTTTGGATGACTCACTTTTACACTGGTTCTACCACAGTGCCCCAATCTTGAAAAGAGAGAAACCTTTACATGTTTGGGTCTGGAATAATCAAATAACTCAATGTGAGGTGGGATAGGAAACCCCCTGAAACCCCTTACCCTTGCTTGAAAGAAGGAAGCAAAGTAGCTAAAATAAAACTTAAGGAATAACCATTGTACTCAGCCCTACTATGAAGCTAATTTATAGTTTTCACATGAAGGCTATAATCCAACTATAGCACAAGAATATGGGGCAAGGGGCAAGGGAGGGAACAGGAGGGAAGAGGTTGGGGTGGAGGGAGAGTAATTGGTGGGGCCACATCTATGGGTGCATCTTAGAAGGGTACAGGTGAATCTTACTAAATGCAGAATACAAATGTCTTCATACATTAACTAGGAAAATGCCATGAAGCCTATGTTAATCAGTCTGATGAAAATAGTTTAGATTGTATATGAAACCAGCACATCATACCCCTTGATTGCACTAAAGTACACAGCTATGCTTTAATAATAAAAAAAATTAAGAAATAAAAGTAGTCGCCAGTGTGGCACTGCAATTATTGCTTGACCCATTGTTCAAAGTAAAATTGTTTTCTTACCCAGACTTGTGATCTCCCTACCCAGACTTGTGATCTGTGACTGCTATAACAGTAAATGCTGTAATGTTTTTGCTTCTGTAACAAGCCAATGATGAAAGTCAATTGCTTGCTTGCTGGCTGGACTGCACATAGCCCCTGATAGTATAGATAATTTGCCCTATATAAACCCTTCCCTTCTCATGGTCTAGGCTGTTCCTCTGGATCCACATAGGGGGACAGTCAGTTGGGCAATCTAATAAAGACTCCTAAAATTAGTTTTAATTAATTGATGTCTCTTGTGGTCCTTTAAATTCTTTCACTCTGTAACGAGTGTATTTAAAAAGTTTCACGATTTATCTCAAAAACAAATGAGCAAATGTCTAGTTAGAAATTTTAAATCAAAATAAATGTATGGTCTTACATTGGGAAAATATTCCTAAGAAATCAATTTCAAACTATTCAGGTCTCATATACATATATCACAATTTTCAGTAAGATTTTATTCGAAACAAAGTCTTGTTCCAAAAAAAGTAAGGTTGAAATTACCAACTGACTATTTAAAAATCTATGTACAAAAAAAAGGGGACTATAACATATAAATTAGAATGGCAAAAAGAAAACTTAATTAGATAAATGTTAGTGAACAGATATTTTTATCTTTAATAGTTAATTTTGGTTTACAGCCAGCATAATTCTGAAGATTATTTAATTTTATACCAAAGAAAATATGATAAAAGTTTTACATTTTACACAAAAAAGATAAAGCACATTTAGAATTTGAACGTTGTTTATTTTATAAATTACTCAGACCTATTCTAATAGTATATAAGATAATGGTCATAAAAATATTTGTTTTTAAATATTTGTTATTAATCTTTGTAAAAATTTCTAAGCTTGGACAAAAAAACCTTTCTTTTGTTTTTGTAAATAGTCATGCATTCAACAAATTGGCATGTAACAGGACTTGTCCACCAAATCATGATATTAATAATGTAGATTAAGAAATATCTTTATAGTCTGTATTTAGAGGCTTATAAGCCACAGGTAAGCAAGAGAGGGAACAGGTCCCCCAATCCTTTCATCAACCTGCCAGACACATGCTGTGGATGGGGACTAACGAGAATAAGCTTGTGCTCCACAGAGGAGAGTGCACTGCTGTTCTTTCACTTTATATTTATTTTAAATGGGAAAACAAAAATTGTATCTATTTATTTATATGATTGTTTATATTTATGGTGTACAACATGGTATTTTGATATGCCGGATCCAACAGTTAAGTTTACAAACTCATCCTAGAAAAAGTGCTACATTTCTTATTGCTGAGTATCACTACAGTCACCTTGAAGTACTCTTCTTGGGAAGCTATGACTGGACACCAGTGCCTAGTCCACACTTCAAAGCAATTTTTGAACTATTTTTCTGGTATAGCCATCAGAGGTGTCATCATATAAGGATTAACAATTATGTTAGCAAACTCAACATAGAAAAAGTGCTACACAATACATTGCTGAATATCACTATAGTCACAACATGGCCAAGGCAAGTACTTCAAAGGAGACCATACTGGTATTTGGCAACAAAATATGTTAATACTTTCTCTAGGATGAGTTTGCAAAGTTAATAGTCTGACCTCATATATGTACATTATGGAATGGTTAAATCAAGGTATTTAATATATCCATTACTGCATGTAAAATTTAATTTTTATGGTAAAACATTTAATTAATTAATTAATCTATTTTTACTTCAGATTGATATTAGCGTATAAATGTTTAGATTGCCTTGTTTTCATTTCTAAGGTAATATTCAAGTTGTATTTGAGCCCTTCACCCAGGGGGCATGCTGAACACCCTCACATTATGCACATTAAGTGGAGAGTCCCCCAGTCACCCTCCTTCCCCCCTTTCCTCTTCCTCCTCTCTGCTTTTCCTTGTTAGATTATATTTGTGTTTTCTTTTCACGTGGGTTTGTATTTATTTATATATTGGTTTCATGCTAGTATTGACTAGCCTGGAACCTTTTTTTCCATTCGTGTGACACTTTGCTATGTGATACTATGGTAAAATATTTAAAATGTATTCTTAGCTACTTCCATAATATGTTGTTATGAATTAAAGTCACTGTACTATACATTAGATCTCTTAATTTATCTTCATGTTGAAGGCACTGTATTTTTAGCCAACATCTTACCAACTCTCCTCTACTCCCTTAACCCTCAGTAAGGCCATTCTTTTCTTTCCTTTTATGTGTTTGACTTTGTGAGATTTCACATATAAGTGAAATCATTCAGTATTTGTTTTCTGTGTTTGGCTATTTTACTTAATATATCGCCCTCTAGTTTCATTCATGTTGTCACAAATGAAAGGGTTTCCTTCTTTTTTAAGGCTGAATAGTATTCCACAGTGAATACACACCACATTTCCTTTATTTACTCATCTGTTGATGGATACTTATGTTGAATTCGTGTCTGTCTATCGTAAACAAGGCTGCAATGAACACGGAGTGCAGATATGTCTTCCACAAACGGATTTCATTTTTTTTGGATGTATATCCAGAAGCAGAAAGAATTAAATACTTAAAGTAAGACTAAAACTGTAAAAGTACCAGAGGAAAATGTTGGAGAAAAATTTCTTGAAATTAGTCTCAGCAAAGACTTTTTGACTATGACACTGAAAGCACAAACAATACATACAAATAGACCAAAGGGGCTGCATAAAACTAGTAAATGTCTGCATGGCAAAGAAAACTACCAATGAAATGAAAAGACAATTTAGAAAATGGGAGAAAATATTTGAAAAGTATACATCTGATAAGGGAGTGAATGGTCAAAATATATACAAAGTTCAAAAAACTTAAAATCTAGCAAAAAATGACCTGATTAAAAAAATAGAAAACACATCTGAAAAGGTATTTCTTAAAAAAAGATACACAAATGGCCAAAAGGTACATGAAAAAAAGTTACACCTTACTAATATTGAGATAATGCAAATTAAAACCACAATAAGAGAGCAACTCACACTTTTTATTATTTTTATTTATTTATTTATTATCATTATTATTTTTTCTTAAATCATCACTTTGTACATTGAATGCATTTATGGGGTTCAGGGTACTGCTTTGATAGATGATATGAAATGCTTACATTGAACTAAGTAACACACCCACAATTATACTCATTTCTTAATAGTTTTGAAAGAAAACAAGATAAAAGTTTGATGAGGTTGTCAAAAACATCATTGGTCAGAACATAAATACAGCCATTACCTAAAACATTATGGAGCTTACTCAAAAAAAATAAGAATTCAATTACTGTATGTTTTCTGATTTGTATACTAAAGTGTAGAAAGTGCCTATTACTAAGAGAACTACTTGAGAATCAAGCGATTTGGTTTAGATATGTATTACTGAAATCACTTAGTGTTCATGCATATAACAACCTGGACACTGGAACCTTTGGCAAGCTGTAGCACCCTCTGGTCGAGTCAGAAAACTCTCTGGGTCCTGGGAAGGTGAGTTTAATTGCGTCCCACTTCTGCCTGGATAAAAATAAATCTCTCTTCTCACCTAGTACATTGTCCAAGAAATCCAGACTCCAAATGGAGTCACTATTCAATAAGCAAAATAGACATTGGCAAGTTTCGTGAAAAGATAAGTTCTAGAAATATTATGCAAGTGTTTGTAACTTCTACTTCATCAAACTTTTGGGTTTTTCCAGCTTGTTGAGAATAGAACCAAAACATTTGGAAAGGATTGCAATTTTGCTATACTATCAAATCAAATTAAAAAGAGGCACATTTTATTGGCTATTTTACTAGTAGCATATGAGAGCTTCATAGATTCCCTTTGTCCAAAATTTTTTCTCTACACTGAAGCACAAATTAAGCAGGAGTTGACAAATTCATTATTCTATTTTCTATTTTCAAAATTGCTTTATGAAATATGTGAGAAATTAGTGTTGCTGCAAAAATATCAATGTTTTTCTTTATTTATTGTCCTAGAAATATTTAGGTCAGCATTTTTCATTATTTTAATAAAATTTCAGGGATAGCTCAAGACTTGCATTACCATAATAATTTATGAGGGTATTTGAGAACATGTATTTGGAAAAAAAACTCTAACCAATTTTTCCTCTGTTTTTATACCAACATAACCACAATTAACAGAAAATATAACTATGACCAACGTGGGAATGTGGTTTCCACCGACGAGCAGCAGACACCACATGGGTATCTTCTGATTCAAAGTTGACACTGTCTACCTTTAGACACGAATTGCAAGTCAGGTTTCCAGAACTTTTGACTGATTAGTTTCAAGTTGGAATTCTCATGACCCCTTCTTTTTGTTTGATCAATTTGCTTGAGCAGCTCACAAAATTTAAGAAAACACTAACGTTCACTAGTTTATTACACACAGTGTTACTAATGATACAAATGAGGAGCTATGTAGGGTGACTACGGAGGAAGGGGTCTGAGGCTTCCATGTCGTTCCTGGGCCTGTCACCTTCCAGAAAACTCCATGTGTTTCGCTATTCAGGAGCTCTCCAAACGCTGCCCTGTGGGTTTTTATGGCGGCTTCATTACATAGGCAAATTTTATTGGACAAAAAGAGCATGATCCAAACACAGCAAAACCTAGGTGTTCACATTCCTCTTGGCATTCCTTCATCTAGAATACTGGGCAGGTGAGAGGAGGGTTGGAGAAGTTCAGGTAAAGAGAGAGAGGGATTGATTCCACATATTTTCTGAGGTCTGTTGTTGAGACCCGATATATCACAACATTATAATAAGGACTAAAGGAGTTGTAAGCCAGGGACCATGGAAATACCAGAAAATGCATATCTTACAGGTATTTCCAAAAGATCAAAACAAGAAAGAGCTTTCAAAACAAGAAAGAGCTTGTATGTAACATTTGTCTTTTGCTAAGAAATTATTCATCTGATTATTTTGAACTGTCTCACTTCTGATTTAAAATACATTTTTTTTTTTTTTTTTTTTTTTTTTTTTTTTTTGTAGAGACAGAGTCTCACTTTATCGCCCTGGGTAGAGTGCCGTGGCGTCACACTGCTCACAGCAACTTTCAGCTCTTGGGCTTAAGCGATTCTCTTGCCTCAGCCTCCCAAGTAGCTGGGACTACAGGCGCCCGCCACAGCGCCCAGCTATTTTTTTGTTTTGCAGTTCGGCCGAGGCCGGGCTTGAACCCGCCACCTTAGGTATATGGGGCCAGCGCCCTACTCGCTGAGCCACAGGAGCCGCCCTAAAATACATTTTTAAAGAGTATATAATACAGATTAGGAAGAAAATAAAACTTAAAAAATATATAGAATTAAATAGTACTATTTTGCAAATAGAATAATTTTAAGACAGAGTAATATTTAAGCTAATGTATAAATAGGTTGTTATATTACTATTTTCCAGTAAATGTAAACATTTCTTACTTCAATAAATGTAACCTATTAATTCAAGTAGCTTTCAGTCTAAAATAAAATAAGATAAAAGTGGATACTTGTGTGTCATTTTAATTTCATGCTTTGTTGCTGAAAATATATACAGTTGTTGATACACATATACACATCTCAGCATGCTAGATAATGGTTACATGTAATTTTGGGGGGAAATACTTGTTATGCCCTAAGAAAAATTAATGGGCCAATTTACAGAATCAAAATACTGCCAAATTGTTGCTTAATAAAAGCTCACCAAATGCAGAAATGTCTTTTAGTGGTAAATGCAATTGAGATAAACTTTCATTGCTATATCACAATATAATAAGAATTGTCAGATCACTCTTTGGGATAACTTGGAAGAAGTAAGGCCAGAATGATTGATTTAGCTTATTACATAAAAAATAAGAAGGAATCAAAACAGTAACATGAATATCCTTTTTGATATTGAAATGACATTTTTGTTCCTTCATACTATTACTAAGTGAACCAATTGAAAATAATTGCAGATTAACTCCTTTATCATAAAATTTACATTCTATTTAAATTTGATTCAATGTGAGGTTATGAAAGATGTGAGTGCAGAAGTCTATGTAAATATAAAGTAAAATAGACATGAGATTTTTAAATGTTTTACAAGGTAACAAATAATAATGATTTGCTAGATGGGTTAACTTGGTTAATCTATCTGCTACCTCCTTCTTCTGGCTGTAGAAGAAAAGCTGTGCTGTACTTCACTCACAATACCTTAAGAAGTTACCAAAACTTCCCTTAGGCTTTTTTTGTTGTTTTTTCTTTAATACCCATTTGTTTGATATTAGTAATATGAAACAACTACTTTTTGCTTCCAATATTTAAACCTGTCATAGTGCTCAAAATAAATACTAAATTTATTTCTTAGAAAATTTTAAATTGATTCCATTTGTTAGGTAAGGTCCCTCTTATAATTGTGTCCTGCCCCCAAAGGCTACACCTTGAATGTAATCTGGTTCTTTGTACCCTCAATGAATCCCAACAAAAAAAAATAAAAAAGAAAAGAAACTCTTAAATTTAGCAAAATAAAAAATACACAGAAATTCATATAGTTCAATCTTACAATGTTTTAAAATTTCATTACGGCTTTTCTGTACAAATTCTGAACCTGGTTTAGTAGACAGTTAATATTGTAATGTTTTGACTAGTGATAATCTTAGTAAAATCAATCCTCCCAGCTTACCCCATAATATAGAAAGAGCAACAGTAACAAGAGCATCCAAGGAAAACAGAATTCCTTCAGAAAAAATTTCAGGCTGTTTCTTATTATAACTTTCTCCTCCATTTCCTTGTTTATTTCTTGGTGGCCACATCTACATTTGGAGACTTGGTTGTGTCTTTTTACTCTTCAGCTTTAGTTACATGTTTAGACAATATTTCCCTGTACCCCATTCCCCTGTTGTACCCAACTGAGATCCCACTGAATTCCTCTGCTCTCAGATTTGACAGCAGCCACAGCTTCAGTTGAGAAGTTCCCAGAGACAACAAACATTTGCTCTGCAAGGCTAACCTCCATACTCCCCAAGGAATGAAAATGCCTTCATATCTTTAGATATTACATATGTGTGCTAATACCCAGTAAGTATGATGCTTTGCTCTTATTACAGAGGATTCAATATAATTTAAGAACACGGAAAATCCTCAGTGAACATAAGTCCTATTAAATCCTGGGTATAATAAAGAAGTACACTCATAACCATAAGTCAATAAACTAAATCCAGATGATAAAACATGCTGTACAAAATATATATAAATCAGCAAAAAGGACAATCATGACCTTGTAGTAGTTAGCAGTTTAGTGAGTCTGATAAAATGATCAGGGGAGACCTTCCTTAAAACAAAATATTTGACCACAATCTGAAAATGTGAGGAAGAAAACAACGGGAATATCGAAAGAAGTGCATTTTTCAGTATGTGATAGTTTAGAAGAGGCTATATTAATTTTAAAAGTACTAATATCAGAATTTATCATGAAAGGTTTTTATGCAAAGTAAAATTCTATGCCACATTGGGCAATGGTACAGGTTAGCTTTTTTTCCTATTTCATATCTCAGAAGTTCAGGTAGTTTTAATCTCAAGACTTCAAAAAGTTGTTTAAGACAGATGAAAGGAAAAGACAGATGAAATATGTTTCCATATGTCCTCTTCATTGCCTCAGGCCAGAAGTGTAATAGTTTGGAAGAGGCTATATTAATTTTAAAACTCCTAATATAGAAGTTATCACAAAATGTTTTTATGCAAAGTAAAAATCTATGCCACATTGGACATAGATTTTTGCACACAATAGTCATGTGGCTCCAGCTTAATTTCAAGGAAGCCATGGAAATATTGATAATTGTCAAGAGCATGAATGTTTTTTGGGAATTTCAGGCATATGAGGACACAACTATCATATATTTTCTTATGTTTCCCAGTCACTAACTTTGAAAAATTCTATCTTAAAGAAAAGTGAGAAATAACCTTCATGATCATTTGTCCTTACTATGTATTCATTTGTGTTTTCTCAGTGTTCAGTCAAGTTCAACATTTGCCCTGGTTTAGCTTGGCCTTGATTTTTTTTTCATTTTTAATAAAAAATTTTCAAATGGAAAAAAATTAATTAATTAAAATAGTTAAAATGAAAAAATTAAAAAGGAAAATTAATTGATTAATTATTTTTTCTGCAACTATGAATTAGGTGGACTTATAATGTGAACTTTCAGTTTACATTAATTCTGAATATGGTTAAAGTATTTTTATGCTTTTTGTACTTTTATGTATTGTTTCAGGTTCATTAAGGGTACAAAGAATTCGATTACACTGATTGCATTTGCTAGGTATAGTCCCCCTTATAGTTGTGTCCCACCCCCAAGAGGTGTGCCACACATCCTAACCTACCATCTCCTCCCTCCCCCCATTTTCCCACCTCCCATCTTGAATTTATTTTATTTTTCTCTTATCTTGGTATGCATTAGATCATCTGGCTTCAAATTAGAATTGAGGACATCGGATTCTTGCTTCTCCATTCTTGTGATACTTTACTAAGAACATGTGTTCCAACTCTATCCAGGTTGAAATAAAAGATGTAAATTTTCCATCTTTTTTAAAGGCTGAATGATATTCCATGGTATACATATACCACAGCTTGTTAATCCATTCCTGGGTTGGCAGGCATTTAGGTTATTTCCACATTTTGGTAATTGTAAATTGAGCTGTGATAAATAGTCTAGTGCAAATGTTCTGATGATAAAATGTTTTATTTTTCTTCTGGGTAGATAGTCTAGTAATGAGATTGCAAAATCAAATGGAAAGTCTAATCTGGAAGATTCTCCATATAACATGGTTAAATTTAAAAAATCCACTTATAGCTCTTCTCTCTTGCCTTGGAGAATCTGGATGATAAAATGAGATTGCTCAATTATAAGGATCTAACTTTTGTGGGGTTTGGGCACTGATGACAGCAGTATTTGGTAATGCTGTCATCTAGACCACATGGAATACCAGACAATTTTATAGGCAACAAAATTGGTGGAGCCTGCTGAAACATGAAATGCTGGGTATACGTCAACTATACATGTGAAGAGGAGGCTAATCATCGCTTCCATGTAGCATGTAGAAAGTTGTCTAAAATCTACCAAAATGGTTTTCCATTCATTTCATGGCATAAATCTTTATCTATTTATGCCATTGTGAAGTAATGCCTTTCAATTTGGTGTTAAACAGAAATAAACTAAAATATAGAGCACATTTAATGATTTTCTATTTTTAAGACAGTTGGTGGTTGCAGTGTACGTTGGATAAAATTTTAGTAGACATTTAATATTTACCATCAGAACTGTAGTTGCATCATTACCATAAGAAATCAGAAGACATGTATTTTGTGACATTAAACAAAACATCACAAAATCAAAAAATATAAATTGACTGGAGAAGAATCATAATTCTCCATCATTCTTTTAAAAAGATTGTCCCTAAAGATAACTATTTAACATGTGCAGTAGCAGAGATGCTGCTACTGTAATGAATGAAGCATGGGTTTACATTTAGATTAAATGACAGTTCTAAATTTGTTAGCTCATGTTTGAATCCCTGTTGTGTTTTGCAGTCAAACTGTTTGCCACAGATATGAACTGTTGATACTCTTGCTTCATTATCAAAGAGTTAAAAGATAACAGTTTTAAGAACTGATGTCAGATAGTTTAGACAGAAAATCAAATAATTCCAACTACCTTTTCCTTTTTTTATACATTTTGTGGAAGGAAAGTAAACCTTACTGAAATTATTTCTTTCATAATTGAAATAACTATAATTAATGAGAGTATTTTATATTTACTAAAATGTTAACATTGGTGATAAATTACATATTTATTATTATAATACAATATTTGACTGAGTGGATTATCGTGTAAAAAAGACTTCTTCCTAAACTAAAAAATCATTGGAACAGAGATATACCAGCAATTATTCTCACATAGTCATAATTTAAAATTGCATCTAAAAAGGGACAAATATTCACCAATCTAAATTGAAGCAATAATTGTCAAAATATACAAATATTTTCACATATAGAAAGAGTAATTCAATGTTGAGAATACATGTCTTTCAACATGGACTTTCTTTTTGATTAAAAAATCTCGATTATATAAAACCAACACATTGTACCCCATAATTGCACTAATGTCCTCAGCTATGATTTAATTAAAAAGAAAAAACAACCCTATTTACATAAAGACCAGAAGAACCTATCAAGGAAAAGAATTATTTTTCCTTCCTTGTTATCTCACTACCTATTGAAGAAAAGAAGTTCAACAATATATACAAAAAAAAAAAATCTCAATTATCAATTGGATTTTTGAAATATTTAAACCTTTGGAGAATTTTATGTATCAGTTTATGTCTTAAAATAATAGTAGATTTTCAAAATGATATTTCTCAATTAGATTTTATTTTATTCAACATCAGTTGGCAATTCTTAGTAAATGCATAAAAGACTGATGCTAAGCAAAACCTCAGTCTTCACACTTCTATTAAGTTAATGATAGTTTAAAACAAAGCTTGCTGTAATACAAAGGATCATGTTGTCAAATCAGACTCATACGAATCAGAGATCTTATTTGATTTTGTGGTTTACTACATAATTTTAAATGTATAAAGACTCAAAAAATAGAAGAAGATCTAGGGCACTAACAGTGATTCTGATTTTAGCCTTTAAAGAATTATGTTGGACACTAAGTTAAGAATAGACCATCAGGCAATGATCAAAACAAGGAGATTTAATCAAACTTCTGCTATAAGTCATAAATGCAGGTGAATGAGCAGAAGAGAAAAGATACAATATTTCCTCATGAGGGAGTGGGAATCCTGTGTCTCCTAGTGAGATCTACTGACTGAAAACAATTTGCATATTGCTTTGTAGTAGGTTTGAAATATTTTAGAACCTATTATTGCTTAAGTTCCTCGAACAAAAATTAATCATTTTAAAGAAATTTTGAAAAGTTTACACTTATTTTCACAAAAGAAGGAAATAATATAGTTATTCCATATGAATGCACATATATAAACACAAATAAAATTTTGAAAATAAATTTATTTTAAAAGATATACAACTATTATGTAATCATAATAATCAATACTTTTGAAAGAGTTCTAAAAGGAAATGAAAAAAACTATGTGCACAACTATAACAGTGAAACATTTTTTGTTAAAGGAAGACTTGATTAGTTACAAGTTTGGAAGGCATTGTCAGAGAAATAAAACATTATTAACATTTTTAATACAAAGATAAAAAATTATATAAATTTACACTGAATAAATTCAAAATATCTATAATATCTGATCTTAATATTTTAAAATATTACATTTTAACCATAATAAAAGGTAAATGACTCACATGAAGTTTCTAATCACTGACGCAGGCTTACTCCATTTGATTTCTTGTGTATTTTTAATATTTTAATTTACCTTAAATAATTTCAAGCATTTTAACTTCTATTTGAACATGATTTAACAACATTAACAAGACATGAAAATTTTTATTAGATAGTGACATTGTTTATTCCAAGGACTTCATCAGTAAGCAGATGAGACCACCGGATCAAGACTACATTAACATTTGTTCCTTTTTAAAGAAAATGAATAATCCCAAATCAAATTTAAGTTAGTCATATTATCATAATGCATTCCACTGCATTATAATAAACATTCTTGGAGTAATGAACTTATCTTTAAGAAAACATCTTCCCATCATTCCTAACTATGGAGGGCCCTAGAAATGTTACCTCTAGGAGGGATGGGCCTACACTATACAGAAATGGGAACCTAATTTAGATATAATTTAAGTTTTATAATGAAACAGTACTACACAGTTTTAATGAAATAAATTATTCCAGAGTCTTAAAAAACAAAAATAAAAATATTTGGTTGTTTTACTATTCATGATGGATTGATTACAATAAACAAAATAGGGAAATTGCCTAAATTTTATTTAATATCTCCCTAAAGGAATGAGAGATCATGTCCCATAATATGGTTTCTATAGGGACAAAAGAAGAGATATTTTTTGCTTTTACCCTGATTAGTAGAAGTTGTTTAATAATGAGCCCATGTTTATAGTAAGCATGTAAGATTCAACCATAAATTTTACTCATTCTTAGTAATATTTTTAATAGCACTTATACACTGCCTTATTAAGTCAAATGTATAATACACATTTATTAAAGTTTACCAACTCTTGGTTGTGGCATAAATCAATCAAATGTGCCATCAGTGGCCTAAATACATGATGTAATATGCTATATTTTGCAATTATTACTTTTATTAAAAAAACTTTTTTTAATCTCTTAGAGAATGCTATTTTTATTAGCATAAGATTTTTACAAGCGTACGAGTTTGTTCTAAATTTGTGACATCATTTAGAACTAACCTAAAAAGTTCTTTACTCTTAATTTTTGGAGGGGAGGTTCTTTAGTTTTCTGTATATTACTTTATATCTTAATATAGTACTGAGAAAAGTCAAGGATTTAGGCCACATTGACTTAGAATCTTCCGAATTGGTTTTAAATATTTTTAAGAGGCAATATTGAATTCTAGTTTGTCCCTAAATAATAGCACCTTATTTTCCTTTAAGAATTGGAATATTATGGTTTACTAACTAATACAATGAAATATATTTAGTTTCCATAAAGGAAATAAAATAAAATAAAAACTAAGAAAATTATAGGCCTATGTCTGTGTGTGTACATGTGTGCATGTAAAACATACATTGTGTAGATCTTAGATCACAGGTCTGGATGTAAAACTTACTGTAATTCCATCATGTGCACATTTTGTTGCTCCTCCTTACAAGGATATTCTCCTAGAATCATATGGGTTCAGTCCCATGAAAATGGACACATACATACTCTTTTTATCATATTAACTTAGATATTCATGCTACATTTTTCCTTCTATTTTTAACAAATTAATCATTTATCCAAAAGTTTTTCTTTGAAAAATTAATAATATTATTAAAGAATTAAGATTGCATTTTTTTGTAAAATCTTGAATTCTTTCTATAAGAGTTTTATACCTGGAAAGCCACATAACAATTTCGTTACTATGGTGTGGAGAGAAGTCTATATACATCTTTATCCTTTCCTGCTCAAAACTGAAAGGAGTAAAGCCCATTCAATAAAAACATCTACATTTTTTTTTTACTTTAAAAAATTGTATTTATTGACAGACAAAGATGCTCATGATATAGTGCCGGTAAAAAGCAAAAGAAAATACACCCAGGAAAGCAGCGGCAAGACTTACTACTTAATGTAAGTAGGCTTGGTGTGATTTCATTTTACAAAACATAGTTTATAAATGCACAGAAGCAGCTTATAAATACTATATTGTTAATAGCAAGCAACTAACTCTAGGTAATGAAATTATGGGTGATT
>CAUYON010146700.1:0-21222 GCA_963573935.1 Arctocebus calabarensis
ATGGGGTGGGGAGGTTCGGTTGAGGGTGACGTTATCTTAGGCCGTGGCTGGCCAGGCTCAAACCGGCCAATAGGCTTTATTGTGACCTTTTTAGGAAGGGCCAATGACCATACGGGCCAGGCTTTTCGGCGCGAGCTGCGGCGGGGAGGAGAAGGACTCTCGGCGCCCTTTTAGGTTAAAGAGCCTGATGGTCGCCAACAGTATGTCTTTGGTATATTTATAATTCAATAATTTTTAAAAATATCTTCAGTTAATAAGATTTTGGTATATATTCTTTCAGGCCTACACACACACACACACACACACACATATACATTTGGTTGATTTAGGTTGTTTTTTATATAAATAGTATGCATATCGTGTTATATATTATTATATTAACTTGTTTTTCCCCTTATTAGCATATTGTGATGATCATTTCATGTCAATACACCCAGATCTTCCTCAATTTTTTAACTGCTGTTTAAGTGTTAACAAAATAAGGATGCATCATGTTATTTTGCTAATTACTTACTAATGGACAGTTAAGCTATTTTCCCAGAGTGTTGGCTGTTATTTTTGTTATGTTTATTATAAATCAAACTACAGTGAATGTCCATTTCTTTGTGCACAGTGATATTATTTCTATAAGTGAAATCCCTGGATCAAAGGATGTGCTTATTTAAATTTTTAAAGTATAGTGTCAAATTGTTCTTCAAAAGGGTTTTTTTTTTCAATTCTTTGTCAGCACTAGATATTACTAGACTTCTTAATTATTGCAAATTTGATGGAAAAATGATCTCATTGTTATTTTATTTTGTATTCTCCTGATTATCGAGGTTGGCCTGCCGCTTTCACTTTTAATTCATATTTTCCATTCTGTGTCATTCTACCTCCTGACTCTTCTTTCCTTCTCCAGTTTCTTCCAAATGCAGGCAGTCCTATACAATGATGCTAAGTAAATATTCCTAAAGTACTTTTTATTAGTTCACTTTCCTGATCAAAAGCTTTCACTTTAATTTACCAGCAGAGTTTGAACCATGACCTTGTGCTAGGCCCACTGGAAGGTAGAGTGATGGTTCTTGATCATCATCTGTATGGTAAACTGGGGGACTCTTCTCTGTACTCTCTTTATCCCTCCTTATCTGATGCAACTAGACCCAAGTCCATAACCCTTAAAACTTCTTTTCATAACTGGAAGAATCCTCTTCACACTTCACTTCTGTGGAATCAAGGCTCCCTTTTGCTTAGATATGGAATTCATCAGTATATCCAAAATACATTCTGAAATTTTCTCTTAATATTTGCATAAACGAAATTAAGCCTCCATTTCTGAGACTCTATCATAACACTTTTCCCCTCCTCCTCCTGTTTGCTGATTGCATTACCAAGCCATCAATGGTTCAGCTGCCCCATGCTCATAGAAGCCAATGTCATGGCACCGACCTTTGAGAAAAGCATTATTGCAAGTCAACCATGAAGGATACAGGAGAAAATGCTCAAATCTGTTTTCCTGACCTGAGGCCAGGGTCAGTTTTATGAGCATAAGGCAATGAAGCATGTTCTGATTTGGTCTTATAATGAGGTTATGCCAGAAGGTATGCTCTGACTGGACCCATGCCATGAGGTGATGCCAGGGCTTTACCTTATTGGATCCTGGTTCTTGTCAAGTGACATCTGCTTCTTCATTCAGTCCCTGCGCCTTTGTTTGATCCCATCACTCAGTTTCCATCTATTGTTGATGGCTTGGTTCATCTTTTCATGCTCAAGTTATGTGACCTTCAGCATGGGAGTCCATAGCAAATGGAAAACAGTTCACAACTTTGTTAACACAGAAGTTGAACTAGATTGATCTGGTGTGGTTGTAATTGCTGCTGTGTCTTATATAAACCTGTGTGTATGTCACCATTTACTGGGGCTTCTACCAGACACCAATGTCGCTCAGTGGGAATTCATATTGGACAATCTCCTGCTGACCTTGTAGAACTTCTGGGTGAGGTATCTTTGGAAATACAAAAATACAAGCCTTGTGAATGGGCTGAATTTGTAGAATCCTTCATTTTGGTCTCACAAAGAATCATCAAACTTTTGTTAGCTGGGTACTCACCCTCCCCTTTCCCCCCTTTGCCCCACCATACCTTTTGAACTGTCATCAGAGCGCATTCAGTAGTAGTAAAGGGAGTAAAATTTCTTTTTAAGAGTGAAGTTCTAAAATGTGTTATTTTTATGCCACTTCTAATTCTAGAAAAGGATTAGTGCTAATCACTTCTTTTAATTTCCAACAAAGCATCTTAGGTGATAATGTTGATTACATGTAGTCTGAACTAAGGGAGAGGAAAACATTGACTTCAATGGGGGCGACTGCACAGTAATTGGTACTTCATAAACTTCATTTGTGCCTTTGTAACAGAGATGGCAAAATTTATCAAAATGATAAAAGCTCAAAGAAATAGGATTGGCACTTGGCTTTCCAGCTGTCTCTTTTGAAGTATACTTCAGAAGTTTTAACAGGTGGAAACTGTTTAAATTTGGCTACCAGTTGCTCTAAGCTTACAGATACAGTCTTTTTTTATTTTTTGATGTGGTATAGAGATGCTTGTAACTTGCGCTCAGTAGTCATTACCACCGACAACTGAAGCTTGTTTCACAAACCCACTTATTTTGTGTGTCAGTTGGAGGATAGGCAACTCCAGAAACTTAAAGTTCTCTGATCCCTAGGCACTACTGAAGCTAGCAAAAATTATAAAAAAAAAATAAAAATCCTACATGCACCAAAAAGAATCACAATAATTCCACTAACAGTGCACCAGGATGTTTATAAACACCGCCCAGACGAAGCCCATAATGCATTATATTGTTTTCTTTGCAGACAAACAAAGCTTCAGACTTCTACAACAAAAGTCTAAGAACTCAGTGGTAAGAATTAATCTGAACTCAGAAGATTTAAGGCTTAATTAGAATTCTGATCCAAGACAGCAGACTATGTGAACTGCTGTTGCTAAATTGTACTGTGTAAACATTGCATACTGATGGAATTTGCTTGTCAATTCAACTGGCATTTCTGTGCAGTAAGCTTGTCTTTCTGTCAGTCGGTGCATCATGGGAAAAGATCAGCATCTCAAAGGAGTGTGATCTGCATGTATAAAAAGAGGAGAAAAAATCCTCAAAGAAAAGGAGTTTTTGAACGTTTTTCAGTTGTGCTCAAAGATTAAAAAGAAAGTTTTCCGGTGTGCATTTTGGTTTAACGATAGTGAGGATTTTCTTTCTAAGAATTTGAAAAATAAACATTTTTTTTTATTTGAGAGAAAGTGTCTGCAACTTTAGCTAAGCAAAGTGTGCTATGGAATGAAGACTGCAGATACTAAAAATAATTTTAAAATGTTTAAAATGTTCCATGAACGTAGAACTCTTTGTTTTGTTGTGTCTACTACCTCAGCCAGTTTACCTAAAGCAGGAGGCAATTAGGAAAAAAAAATTAAAAAAAATTAAGCCAAAACATAGTGCAGGCAATGTAAAAAACACAGGCTCTGGATCAGGCAGACAAGTGTTTTGCCATTATATCACCTCTCTGTACCTCCATTTCTCATCAACTAAATCTTGGCATAGGCTGGGCAGAGTGGCTCAGGCTTATAATCCTGGCACTCTGAGAGGCCAAAGTGGGAGAAACCCATGTGCTCAGGAGTTCCCGACCAGCCTGAGCAAGAGTAAGACCTTATCTCTCCAAAAAATAGAAAAATTAGCAGGTGTCACGGCATGCATCTATAGTCCCAGCCACTCAGGAGGCAGAGGTAGGAGGATCTCTTGAGCCCAGGAGTTTGAGGTTGTAATGAGTTGCAATGATGTCATGGCACTCTCCCCACTGTACTCTATCTGGGACAACAGAGTGAGACTGTCCTGGCACTTTGTAGGTGATAAATATTTTTAGAATTTTTTGAGATAACTGATATTTTTAAAACATTTTTCTTCCCAGTGACATTATAGAGTCATTGTGATTACTCTGCTTAATTGTAGGTTGAGTTATTTTATAAGGTCCCATAAGCAGAGATCATGTCTCTGCAATTTTTTGTCTATTTGCAGCTTTACAATATGCATAGAATTGTTAACAATTTTTTTTTTGCTTGCCTCTTTTCTACAAATGCATTTCTTCTCTCTACTGTTACTGAACATTTAGTACTTGTCCCTGCTGCAGTACAAACAACACGGACAAGCGATTTGCCAGCAAATGAGGAGGACATCCGATTCTTATCTTAAAGTACCATTGTCTTCTCTTTGAGTAGAAATACAAAGCTTTTGAAGCAGGAGTATCTAATTTGTGGCCTGTGGGCTGCATGGTGACTTTGTGAGGACTTTTTCTCTTATCTGTGCTGTCAGATATCACAAAAATCATGCACATACCCACCCTTTTATTGCTTATCCACTTTTGTTAGGGTTTGTGTATTTAACATGTGCTCCAAGAAAACTCTTATTCTTCCAATGTGCCACAGAGAATAATAAAGTTTGGATACCCCTGTTTTAACGGGAGTATGCAGCTTTGGGTTACTGCTATTTAACTGTAGAATCTGTAGGGAAAACCATCTGGTGACCTCTGCCTGGGCAATTCTGTTGAGCCATATCTTGTGGCATAAAAAATGAAAGAAGACTCCATTGCCCCTCTGATTGCTGGGCTGGGGCAGGAATTCAGGTTTTAATTCCACAAAATGGGGAAGGGATTTTAAAGCAGCAGCTTGCAAAATTTGCTCTTTTTCAACGCTTTACCTTGGTTGCACTATTGGTGCTCTAGTCCTTTTATCCTGTCATTTTTAGTTGACACACAAGAATTTTACATTCAGTTATTTTTACATTAGTTATACAGATACAGAGGGGAATTTTGATACATATATGTGATATGTCATGATCAAATCAGGGTAATTAGTGTATCCATCAGATCAAATATTTATCATTTCTTTGTGTTGGGAATATCCAAAATCCTCTCTTCTAGTTTTTTTTTTAATTGTTAACTATATTTACCCTATAGTGCTATAGAACATTAGAATTTATTCCTCACACCTCTGATCCTTTCACCAGTATGTTCCTGAATGTCCTTCGTCTGTTGGGTTCAGACAGTGTTGCAGACAATTTTGGCGAGGTTATTTATGGTTAATTATGAGGAATTTATTTCAGTATAAACGTTGGAGAAGAGGAGAGAGGGTGGAAGATACTTGGGATATGGCAGACCTCAAATGTTTGTAGAATGTAGTAGGTACATGTAGGATACAAATACTATGTTTATGCAGAAGGAAAAAGGAATGAAGCATTGAGAAAAAAGAGTGATAATAGCTAACACTTATTACAATTATTGAATGGTTGGTATATGAAAATGATGAAACCGAGACTTATAGGAGTCAAGTAAATTACACAAGTGATTGATAGGTGTATAATATTTTACCTACAGTGCAAGATGGAGCACTAGAGGCAGCTTTCACCACAAACTCCTGCCCAGAAGGAGAAAAATTGGACTGAAGTGAACCCAAAGAAGTCAAAAGTGGGGAGCTGAGCACAAGAAGAAAAAGTCAAGGTGTACCTCATCCCTACTGGACCTCTCAGCCAAAAGTGTTCGGTGACTCTTGTTCTCTGCTGGCTGCGGCTGGAAGTTTCCTCCTTATTTGACCTTTTTTCGCACAGGGGTTGTTGGAGCAGTGATGGGCAGAACCAGTGGATTTGTTGGTGTATTTCCCTCCTTCAGCTATAGCTGGTGAGGGGAAGGGACACAGCTGTTTCCATCTTTGTCATCAAAGGTTCCAGCTAAATACTGTGACTCATTTGAAAGGGGTAGAAAACAGGAAGGCACTAGGACAGAAACAGGTTGCACTATCTCCAGGCCAGCCGACCAAGACTCTCCCCGCAGCCATGAAAGGGAGCTTCCCACCTTCACCCTTCAGCTATCACACAGGTGCACAATGTGAGGGTGTTCAGTATGCCCTCTGGGTGAAGGGCTTAACTAGAACTCGAACCTTATCATTACAATTGAAAACAATGTAACCTAAAATTTTTTTCCTCATATTAATTTGATATAAAAATAATTCTGGTAAAAAACTAAAAAAAAGAAAGACAAAAAAGGAAATTGCTTGATTTTAGATTTTAGAAAGATATTTGGTAAATGTACTATATATTATTACATCATATCATCAGCAAGATCAGTGCTCACACTGCACAATCAAATGCATTAATATTTATACATTGAAATATATGAATATTCACCCTAGTGAGATAAATAAAGACCATAAATAGCTCCACATTTGTTCAGGTCAAGTCAGGTTTTTCTGACAAATAAGCTACAAAACACCTTTATTTTTCAAAGCCTTTTGGATTTTGAAATTATAGATGGTTTTGCAGGCCTGTGGTGAGAGGTGGAGAATAGTGACAACCCAGGTGTCTCCAACAGCCTTACTGTCTTAGCTTCCTGTTGCTGCTGAACAAGTTATCACAAATTTAGCAGCCAATGGAATGCAAATGTTTTACCTTGAAGTTGTCGAGGTCAGAAGTCCAAAACGTTTCTCACTGGGTTAAATTCAAAATGTTAGCAGAGCTGCCTTCTTTCTGGAGACTCCAGGGGAGAAGATGTTTTCTTGTCTTTCTCAGGTTCTAGAGGCTGCCCATGTTCCTTGGACCATGGCCCCTTTCCTTTGTCTTTAAAACCAGCAATGACCGGTTAAGTCCTTTTACTACATAACCTCTCATCATTCTGACCTCTTCTTATATCTTCTATCATATTTAAAGGACCCTTGTAAATACATTGGACCCACTCAATTCTCAGAATATATTCTTAGAATATATTAGTCTCACTTCTCCAGAAAAACAGAACCAGTAGCATGTTTGTATATATAATAAAAGAATTCTTTAAGTAATTGTCTCATGTGATTACAGAGGCTGGCAAGTCCAAAATCTGAAGGGTGGGCCATTGAGCTGGAGACACAGATAATAGTTGATGTTGTACTTCACAATCAAAGGACATCTGCTGGAAAATTTCCTCTTGCTTGGAGGAAGTCAGTTTTTTCTTCCATTTAGATTTTCAGCTGCTAGATGAGGCCCACCAAGGTTATAGAGGGCAATCTGCTTTACTCAGAGTCCACCAATTTAAGTATTAATCTCATTCAAAAACACCCTTACAAAAATATCCAGAAAAATGTTTGGCATTATTTAATGTTTGACAAATAAGCTAACTTTGCATGTAAAATTAACCATCAGACAGATAATCTGTCTATTTTAAGGTCAGTGGATTAGCAGGTTTCTTTTCCTTTTTTTTTTTTTTTTTTTTTTTTTTAGTTTTTGGCCGTGGCTGGTTTTGAACCTGCCACCTCCAGCATATGGGGCCAGCGCCCCACTCCTTTGAGCCACAGGCCCTGCCCAGCAGGTTTATTTTCAACTGCAACTTTAATTTACCTCATGATGTAATCTCAAATATTTTCATATCCAGAGATTAGGACATGAATATCTATGGGATCTATTATTCTACCTACAGCAGTTGGTTTTGCAAGTTGTACCCAGTACAGTTCCAAGGGAGGGTACCATTCAAATCAATTGCAATTTAAATAGTCACCTTCTGAAGCAATACAATTTGGAGATCCTTTTCCAGAACCCACTTGGATAAAGACAGCCATTGCCATATCCCCTATCAGAAGGATGTAATCAAATTTCTTCCATGCTCAGCTTCTGACAATTAGAATAATGACTACTTCTACATAAATATATTGGGTAGCTCCACAGAAGGTGAGTGAGAGTTAGTGTCCCTATGGAGTCACCCTGTGAAACAGAGGGGCAGATTTATTAGGCTTGCAATTCTAGGTTTTCTTCAGGACAATCTCTAATAGCCTTTCATAACTCAAATAAGATTGTGTTCTCTGGATAACTCTTGGAGAGTTTTACAGAGGGGAAGTGGAAAAGTTGCATTTTGCATTATTGTAGCCTGTTGTGAGGTCTCAAAGGGAACAATTCCTAGTCCAGTAGCTGAGGCAGGGAACTCTTTGTTCTGGCATGGCTGAGTGGGTGATGAATATACTCTTGATAGATGTGGAGTCTATAGATTTATGACATATTTCTTCAGAAAGAACATTTTTTCAGGAGATCCAAAACATTGCTAGAATATCTTATATTTTCATTATTTTTACCGTAGATGACATAAAAATCAAACACCTCCTTAATACTCAAATCAGGAGAGAGATGTACCTTTATCACAATCTACTGTATTCCTCTGTCCAGAAACAAAGCTAAGAAAAACAGACAAAATAGGAGAGAAAAATCAGAAAGTCTTTTCAAATATGCCAGGGCCATTAATTCAAACTGTTTTCAAGAAACCTAGAAGGATCTTCCTTTTGTGGCTGATATGAAAAATTACATTTATCATTGTTTGCAAAAGCTCAATGAGGCAAAACTCTATCTCTCCACCCTTCCAATTCGTACAATAAATAGCCACACTCTAGATGTTTCATTGCTGTAAAGAGAGTCATTATCAGAGATGGTTAAATAAATTGGTAAAAATCTAGCTGTCAGTGTATAAGCACTGTTTAGTTCTTTCTAATGTCCTAGGCAACTTCTTTTTCTGGCTCCTATTGCTCAAGGAAAGGGCAATACTTCTGGTTTTGATGTTGATTGGCTTTTATTAGGTAGCAGGATGTTTGGTCTAGATTAAAACAGTGCTAGTGAGCCTGGAGAACACAAAGAAGGATTAGCAGGTTAAGTGAGAAAATTACCACCTACCAGAGGATGTGACCTCAATTTTTCCATTAGCAGGGATGATTCAGAGCTGACAAGGTCTTGGGAACATAGCGTTTGTTCAAAACAGGAAAACAAAAAGGAAATATCTGCCTTGGAGTTCATAAATTCTTATCTAAATGGCCATTGGTTTATTTGTTAATGGGATTAGCACAAGGCAAGACTCTGGTTGGACTCCAAAGCCCATGCTTATTCTGTTATACAACATTGTTACATTATGCTCAATATCATCTGTTTAATGTGTAACATATTTTAGAGTGGAATGAGGACAATCGGAATGAATTTTATAAAGATTTGAAGAAAACAGGCAGACAGCATATTAGTTAAAGATTGAAGGTTTTTGTTGTTGAAATACCAACCAACATAGAAAAGACCTTACTATATTTTGTTTGTAAACACAATTTAATATTTTAAGTTGTTCATGTTTTTTTCCAAATATCATGTAACCATAGTCTAAGCAGGGGTCAGTACACTTATTCTGTAAAGGGTCATATAATTTAAATTCTGAGGGATAGATAGTTTCTGTTTAAGTCCTCAGCTCTGATGTTGTAGCACAAAAACAGCCATAGACGCTGTGCAAGACTGTAGTCAATAAATTATTGACAAAACAGCTGCAGGGCCAGATTTGGCCTATGACCTGGCCACAGTTTATTGACCCCTATGGGATAAGAAAAAAATTTAGCTGACCAGCTCAATTTTCATAAGTATAAAAACTAGAGCAATAAAGAATGTCAGGCATCCAATCTAGTAAAATGGGAACAGCTGTCTAAGCCACCGCTGCCTCTTATGTTTTCAATAATACTGGTGTTCTCAATGTCTTCGTCTTGTCTCCCTGTGTTCTCCACTGTGCTAGCATGACATAGGATGCTATGGGAAAGGAAAGAAAAAATTGGGGGGTGAGTGTGTCACGGGTTAGGGTTCCTGGGATGCCTGAAAGTGGTAGGATGATTTGAAATAAACTTGACTTATGTCCTTGAGGGTAAATCATCTAATAATTTTATTTTTTCTCTGAACAACAAGTGGCTTGGAGAAGACAAAATAGATATATGTTCCTTTCATCACTGTTGGGCGCAGAGGGCAGAATCCAGACAACACTAGGTTCTGTTCTCTTTCTGCTAAAGAAAGCAAGCATTTGGATTATGAAGTTTAATTGTGGTGACTTCCTCTTTACATAGGAATAATGTTCCCCTCTCTCAGTATCTCTTATTTTTAAGTCAATTTAGTGCCAAGGGCCATATTTTAATCTTAAATGTCAAGTACACTTACAAATGTCAAGTGCACACATAAATGTCAAGAGAACTCCATAGTTCTCATATCCTCTCCAACTGAAGTATAGAAGACACCATACGGATGAATTGTGACTCAAATATTCCGATTCTTAAATGCACCTTGTTCTTGTGCTGGAGGCTTAGCTCTCTACTTAGCTGTTATATTCACTCTGTAGCTTCACAATGAAATTGGAACAGTTTTCAGAATTGGAGTCAATGAACCACATACTTGTTTATAAGAAGATACATGGAGAGTGCAAGCCCTTTGGTGAATTTTTTGAAAGAAATGGGATCAACAATAAAAATAATTTTAGAGGAAATTGCTTGTTTGCCCATTGGACAGTATTTGGAAGTAACCTTTGTGTCACCTACTTACTCATGTTACTGAAGCACCTTTGCCTTCTTGCCAGCAAATCTTTCCTGCTTGTGCAAGGGGGAAGCCATGGCCTGATTTATATTTTCACAGTTTACCTTTTTGTGGAAATGGATAATTTTATTCCAGGTCACCATTTTCAGGTTTTGATAAACATTCAGGGGTTTCATAATATGTGTGGAAATTCTCTCCGCATTCATGGATGTCTCCTTTTATCTATTTAGTAAACACTTAGTGAGTGTCTGCAATGTGTTAGGTGCTGGATATAAATAGCAATGAACTCAGAGCTTATGTTCTAGTGGAGGAGACAGATCTTAAATAATTAATCACTAGTAAATAAATAACTGCAAACTGCAGCATTATCAAGGAAGAGTACACTGTGCTCTTAGAGCTTATAATAGGGACAACTAACCTAGCCTGGGACTGGAAAGACTTCTCTAAGGAAATGGGATCTAATTCGTCTTAGACCATTTGGGCTACAACAGGAAAAATGAGTACAGGTTCACTAGACAAAGACTGGGAGTTAGAGTGTGTCCAGTAGAGAGAACTCTTAGATTCATGGGACTTGAAGTGAGGAATAGCCCAGAGCATTGAAAGTATATCAGTGTGTCTTGATCTGGGGAGTAAGCAGGAGAGTGACACAAGATTTATTTCTTTATTAAATATTCTGGGGGACTACTGTATACAGACTACTGCTTCAGGTAGTAAAGAGAGTAATGAAAAAAAATCCCTCCCTTCAAAGAGTTTATATTCTGGTGAGAGAGACTATAAATATATAAAAAGACATTAATTTGATTTTCTGTAGTGATATGTGCTGTGGAAGCTGGTGGTTACTGAAAGTCTCTCTGAGGAGATGTCATTTGAGCAAATACTGATTGATGTGAAAGAGCCAATCAGGTGAAGACCTGGGAGAGGGGAATTCTAGGCAGTGGGATCTGCCTGGAAGAACATATCTGGTATGTTTTGTAGATTTTATTTAATGTTCTCCAACAAATTCAAGAGGCACGTACGAGGAACTTGTGCTAAGTTCATGGCTTATATGTCTCAGGGTAAGATTTAAACCCAGGTCTATCTATCACTTCCCTTTGCTGTTATATAGTACTGCCTCTTTAGAGGGTGCTAAGCCATGTCCAAATGCACAGGTCATTTAATAAAATAAACCATTTAATCATTTCAGTCAAAACTGTCACATCTGAGAGTAAACATAACTCTTGGCATGTATCCTGGTTGCAACCACAGGATGTTGCTGATAAAGGCATTCTCACCCTTTTCTTCTAGTAAAGACCCCTTTGGTCTCTGGTATGAGGAGAGCCCATGCTTATTGTGCAGTCTGTACTATGATTGGAAATCATTGTGCAACATAGAAAGTCCCAGACTAATAGGCAACTCAGGTTCCATGCTGCTTCTTCCATTGTTTTCTTCTGGGTTGTGTAAACTTGGACATGTTACAATTTCTCTGAGTTCCAGTTTCCTCATCTGTCAAGTAGAAATGTTCATATCTCACTTTTTTTTTTCCCTCTTAGGGTTGTCAATATTCAATTAAAATGTTGCCTCTACCTTTACATTCAGAATCCAACAATTTCTTACCATCTTCAGTGTTACCGTCCTGGGACAACCACAAATCATTTCTTTTTTCATTTTTTTCTTTATTAAATCATAACTGTGTACACTGATGCATTTATGGGGTACAGTGTACTGGTTTGATATACAATGTGAAATGCTTACATCGAACTGATTAACACATCCATCACCTCGCTTACTTATTTGTTGTGGTAATACAATTATACTCTTTTCTTAATAGTTTTGCAATGTGCTATTGCATTATGCATACTAGGTGAGGTCCCACCAAATACCCTCCCTCTTCTGGGCCTTCACCCACCCCTCCCCTCTCCCTTCTGTTCCCTCCTACTTTCTACACTATAGTTATGTTTTTGTTTTACCTTTCGTATGAATGTGTATGTGATTATATGTTGATTTCATAGTAGTACTGAGTGTATTTCTTCCTGGATTATTGCATTCGCAGCCCAATGGATCTGGCTGTACTACTTTCATTACTCCAGTCTTGAACTCCAATCTGAATGGAGTAACCAGGGTGATCCTGCTAAACGCTAGTTAGTTCTTAGTGGGACTTACTACTCTGCTCCAAATCTTCCTGTTACTTGTTTTCTTTCTCTCTCTTTTTCTTTCTTTCTTTCTTTCTTTCTTTCTTATTAAATCATAGATGTGTACATTAATGCAATCATGGGGTACAATGTGCTGGTTTTATATACAATCTGAAATATTTTCATCAAACTGGTTAACATAGTCTTCACAGCTCCCTCTTAAGACATTTATATTCTACATTTAGTAAATTTTAAATGTACCCTTGTAAGATGCACCGTAGGTGTGGTCCAACCAATTACCCTCCCTCTACCCATCCTTCCCTCTCCCCTCCCTCTCTCCTTTCCCCATATTCTTGGGCTATAATTGAGTTATAGCTTTGATATGAAAGCTATAAATTGGTTTCATGGTAGGGCTAAGTACATTGGATACTTTTTCTTCCATTCTTGACATACTTTGCTAAGAAGAATATGTTCCAGCTTCATCCATGTAAATATGAAAGAGGTAAAGTCTCCATCTTTCTTTAAGGCTGCATAATATTCCATGGTGTACATATACTTCGATTTATTAATCCATTCATGGGTCGATGGGCACTTGGGCTTCTTCCATGGCTTAGCAATTATGAATTGGGCTGCAATAAACATTCTGGTATAAATATCTTGGTTATAATGTGATTTTTGGTCTTCTGGATATGTACCTAGTAGGAGAATTGCAGGATCGAATATTAGGTCTATTTTTAGATCCCTACGTGTTCTCCAAACATCTTTCCAAAAGGAACGTATTAGTGTGCATTCCCACCAGCAATGTAGAAGTGTTCCCTTCTCTCCACATCCACGCCAACATCTCTAGTTTTGGGATTTTGTGATGTGGGCTAATCTTACTGGAGTTAGATGATATCTCAAAGTAGTTTTGATTTGCATTTCTGTGATGATTAAGGATGATGAGCTTTGTTTCATGTGTCTGTAGGCCGTGTGCTTGTCTTCTTCAGAGAAGTTTCTCTTTAAGTCCCTTTCCCACCCTGAGATGGGATCACATGTTCTTTTCTTGCTAATGCGTTTGAGTTCTCTGTGGATTCTGGTTATTAAACCTTTGTCGGAGCCATAACCTGCAAATATTTTCTCCCATTCTGAGGGCTGTCTGTTTGCTTTACTCACTGTGTTCTTGGCTGTGCAGAAGCTTTTTAGTTTGATCAGGCCCTAGTAATGTATTTTTGGTGTTGCTTCAATTGCCCAGGGAGTCCTCATAAAATATTCTCCCAGGCGGATTTCTTCAAGAGTTTTCCCTGCACTTTCTTGTAGTATTTTTACAGTTTCATGTCTTAAGTTTAGATCTTTAATCCAGTGAGAGTCTATCTTAGTTAATGGTGAAAGGTGGGGGTCCAGTTTCAGTCTTCTACAGGTCGCCAGCCAGTATATCCAGCACCATTTCTTAAATAGGGAATCTTTCTCCCATTGAATGTTTTTAATGGGCTTGTCCCTGTTATTTGTTAATTCACTTGGAATTAAAGCCAAAGTCTTAATATTACCTATGATATCTTCCATGATGTCCCTGCCCACATTATCACTCTGACCTCATCTCCTCCTCTGTTTCTGTCATTCACTCTGCTCCAGCCTCCATGATTTTTTTGGTATTCATCAACCAGGCTAGGTACCATCTCACCTGGGAGATTTTTGCTTGCTCTTGTCTCTTCCAGGAACACTGTTCATGCAGGGAGCTGCCTGGTTAACACTCACACTTCATTTAAGTTTCTGCCCAAATGCTACCTTGTTAATGAAGCCTACAATGACCATTCTATTAACAATGGTAGCCACCTTTTCCACGTTTCAGACTCCCCTATTCTGCAGCACTTTTTCTGTTTCCTTTTCTGTAGTATTGTTCATTGCTTAATGTAATATATACTTACTGACAGGGTTACTGTATAAAATTTTGTAGCAACTAGGACACTTTTCAGAGTAGAAATGGGTGTTATTAAATTATACCAGGAAAATATATGTAAACCTGGAATTAGTAATTTGTGATGTTTTTAAGAAAACATTATGTTTGCAGTTTTTGGATTTCATAAGAACAGGGATCTTTGAATGTTTTGTCATGCATTCATTCATTTGTTGATACCAGTAGCTGACATATAGTAGAAGATTAATAAATATTTTTGAGCAAATGAATGAATAAAAGGCATGAAAGATGTTCATTAGATATAAAGTACTATAGATATATATGTCAGTTAACTTGAATTTATCTCAGCATATTAATATATTTTTGTATATAGTGGACTAAATCTTACTATAACTAAATGCTAAATATATATCTAATATCAGGAACCCTCCCCACCTTGGCCCCTTATTCCCTAGGATAGAGCTAAAGATGAGTTTGCCATATATTTTATATACTGTTTATTTTAAAATGCTAAAGGCTAATTTAAAAGATAAGCATGATATAGGAAAAATTATTACAGAAAGTTGAAAAGTTCTGTTTGTTCAAAAGGCTGTTTTTGTCCATGAGGGCATATCTCTCTGCTGAGTGGTTACAGATACTGGCAGTCAGCTCACGGAGTTGTTGATTTGCCTTGACTGAAAGTCACTACTATGTACACATGAAGCTGAGCAGGAGAAAGGCAGGCAACCTGCTTTCCTGAAAAGTCCACTCTCTGCCATTTGAAGAGTAGATAAGAATCATGGATGAAACTGAGTGAATTCCTGCAAATGGTGGAGTATGGGCCAGAAGTGATGTCTGATAAGGATTATCGATTGGCAAGAGTTAAATTAAAAATTGACATGTGACTTAACCCATGTCTATCCAAAGACTATCCAAAGTGCTGGACAATAATTGAAATTAGCCATTTCTGTTTTTTTACGACACTGCATCCACTCATTGCTCCATCTGCTCTATTTACTGAGTGCTTCTTGACTGAATTTCTAGCAGAAACCAAAATGCAATGTACTCTTATCAAAGTTAATGAATGAACTGAATCCAAATGTGAAACAGTTTAAATTTCATTTTGCTTACTCTATAGTTTTGAAAATGCTTAGATAACAAGAGTGTGCAATTTACTTATAAAGCCAAAGAAAAATCAATAGGCAAACTTTAATGCTTCCTTTCTCAGTTGATGATATCAATGAGGATGATTACCCCAGAGGCTTTGTTTTTAAATAAATTTAAAAACCATAACATCTCCACTGGGCTAGACTTTGTAGGCCTCCATCATTCTCTCGCTTTTGGTAAATCAGGTTTGGTGTTTGGTTATTTGGTTTCTCATGCATCCCACCCTACAACATCTGAAATATCTCTTCTATTCATAGTGCTTTTTTTATATCGCAAGGATGTATCACAGAACAAAGGCAGAAAAGTTCATTGGGTTCAGATTGATAACAAAATAAGATAATATTTAATGTTATCTTCAGGCATTTAATAAATCATAGGAAAAGGTCAATATGCAAAGAGGTGAAACCTTTACAATTCCAGTAATGGAAAAGAGAAGAAGATTTATTTTTTACCTTCTTTTTGGACCAATGCTTGACTTCTTTTAAGAGCTTTCAGCCTTGAGAAACTGGCCTCTAGTTCAAATTCATGTTCAGCTTTTGTGGTCTGGATCACCCAAGCAAATTAGATTGCAAATTAGACTGTTTACTTTAAATGTTAAAAGGAAAAACCAGGACTGAGACGAGCCAGACACATAGGATGGACTCAATATATGTGTTAATTTAATGTAAAATGGTTGATATTTTCTGTAAGCATATTTAGCTGCCAATTTGTCTCTGCTGTCTGATGCTAGGTAGCCTCATAAGATCTGAGTAGCTAGATAGGAGATATGGACGTGCAAATTTAGCAGTCAGAGTAAAATATGCTAAAGCATAACTTGCTTCTTTTTTCTGTGAGTGAATTCATGTTCTTTTCCATGTGCCTAATCTTCCTTATAGCTACAGAAAACAACAATGACCACCAGAATGATAACAGCAGTAGAAACCTTAATTTAGCTGCTTTTAGGTAAACTCAGTCCAAATATCTGATGCTTTAGTCAATACAAATTAATAATTCATGCACATTCAGAGTTAAAACATCTCACATTTTGTTTTGTCTTCTCTAGCTCCTTATAGTTTCTCTTAAGCTTCTGAGCATAATTATAATGTTGGTGGAAACTTAGCTTATGCAGCTGCTATATGATATTTTTAAGGAGAGAGTCTCAAAAGGGTCTCTTCTTGATTCTCATCTATCTTAATCCTATGAGATTGTCCCACTCCAGTTGATCTACTCTGGTGTATCCATTATAAAGGCTTTTGCCAGAAAGTAAAAATTACAACAAATAGTGCCTTAAAACACAAGAACATTTACTATTTAGTGATAAGGAAATCTGACAAATCTGAACATACATGCCTCAGGGTTGGTCTGGTAGTTTAATGACCAATGGTCTTGTTATTTGCTCTGGCATCATTTGAATATTGCTTTTTCAATTTTGTACTCTTGCCTCATAGTCACAAAATGGCTGCCACAGTTCCTAACATCACATAATTGTTCCAAGGCAGAAAAAAGAGTTGGAGAATCAACATTAGCAGTTCTTCTCTTGTATATAGTTCTTTTATTGGGAAAGCAGAAGTGTCTCAAAAACTTTCACTTAGGTCTCTGTGGCAAGAAGTGGGTTATAGCATACTATTTTCTGTGAACAAGGGAGGAATAATGATGCATTTTTATTTCCTAACCTATGTAATACAGATTTGAGAAGGGCATTTTGAGTGGTTAAGTTTTACTTTTTGCTGTTACTCTGCGAGTTCTTCACAAAAGGTACGTACAATGCTCCCTGAAATTGTGAAACAGATGGTCTATGGGAAAAATACTAGATTCCATCAATGTAAAGTTTTTGATGACTGACTGGGACCTTTTCTGTGCAGGAAATGATATTTGCAATTACTTTTAAATTAATGTATTAAAATTACAAAGTAGTTTTCTTCTGGGCCTTAAATTCAATTTAAAAATCTTAGTTTATTCCATAGATCTAGTACATTTTGTCAATCACTTGCAAGGCAGCCTTTGATTAATATTAGATCAACTCAAGCTGAACAGAACAAATTCTGCTTAATTAAATGAATTTCTATTTGTAAACTTAGATTTTTCAATTATTCCTCACATTTTAAAGTCTAATGTACCTTATTTTCTTTTTTAAGTACTTTAAGTACCTGACCAGACACACTTATGTCCTCAACCAGCAACACCTTATTAACTGCTTGAACAACTCTTATACATTTAGTACTTTAAACTTGTAAATATAAAGAATCTCAAAATCTCTTAAGCATTCCAGTACATTAAAAATATATAGTCAAAATATCTTACATCCTTTAATGAAAAATTTCAAATTAGTAAAGTGTTTTCAATTAGAATTTGTCTGTTGTCTCTGTTTAAAATGCCATTCTAAAATATGTCATATTCTCTTTCATATCGTGAGCATATTGAATGCCAGCTGCATACACATTACTCTGAGCTTCGTATATTGACATTAGTACTATGGAATTTATTTATGTCATTATCTCTATATTTTATTCCATATTTCCCTAAGATTAAAACATACCTATTTCCAAGGGGAGTAGAACATCATTTCAGGCCAGACAACCTGTTTTCGTCATTTGAAGTGATCTGAGATCTCTTTCAAGCCAGAAATTTGAGAGTGGGCTAACTTCAGTAAGAGACAACTGCATTCCAGGAAGATTCTATTTTTGTACAGTTGTGTAAGCTGAGCTTCTTCTTTTGGCACTGTACTGATTAGAAGCTGTAGGCTCGCATCGTTTACCTGGGGTTGGATTCTTATAAGTTTAAGTTGCATCCTTACATCGTTCTGCCATCATCACCAAATTTTAATAGATGAAATGTCTTCACACACCTCCACCAAATTCATAGCTAACTTTCTTGAACTGGTTTTTACTACTTGAGTGAATTCAGGATTTTTTTTGTGTGTGTGTGTGTGTGTTTTTCCATCTGAGCTATCATTTTAACGGAGATGGTAATGATGTTTGATTAGATTCTGTATGCTTCTATACAGTTGTCCCCATTGTCACAACCATATAAGGCAATTTTCTCCCTGGCATGTGATCATTATTCACTTGATTCCTGGTTCCTGAGTCTGTGGTGGTGATGGGGCGGGTGGAGCTGTCCTTATCATTTACCCTTCATTGCTTTTCTTTTCATCATATTTCTTTTCATCATAGCCATGGGACATGGCCATATACATTATCTCCTTTTGTGAACTTTTTTTTTTGCCAGGGCTGGGTTTGAACCTGCCACCTCCAGCATATGGGGCTGGTGCCCTACTCCTTTGAGCCACAGGCGCCGCCCTCCTTCTGTCAACATTTACACTGCAATGGATGCTCATAGCAACTTTGGAGATGCAGAAGTTCCAGGAGTATTCATAACCCTCTTTGTGCCTAAGCCATCCACATGCATGACATCGTTTGTACTCTGTCGCACTGCGATGGTACTTCTCTTCGAGGCTTGCTCTTGTCTCTTTCTCCAAGTCCAATTCTGTGAAAAGCATTGGAAGATCTTTAGCTTTACACTAACCCTTCTACTCTCCTCATCTCGAGGGATTTTTTTCTGGTAGGAGTGGAGGAGTAAGGAGAATGCGTAGTTCCACTGAGTGTATAAATCTTCCTGCATTATACATGAACTCTGTGTTTTTAAGTTAGATTCAGGACATCTTGATTTCTTTGCTTTTCTGGGCCAGTATGTTAACTTCCTCCTGGGTGGGTTTTAGCTCCAGTTCTCACGGAAGAGATGCTTCAGGTGCTATAGGAGAAGGAAAGGACTTAATTAAAGACTAAAATCATCATTTGGCCAGCCATGGTATGCTACAAGGGACAGAAAAATTTCTGTTTCCTTCTTTCCTAAGCAGGCCTATGATTTAATACCTGAAACAGCTATAAGGGGATCTTCACTGTCTAGGATAAGAGAGTTTGCAGATTTATTAGAACCAAAGCCAGTGGCTTCTCTATATTTAGCTGATTCCTCTTCTTCCTTGGGCTCTCCATTTTAAGTGACACCGATTTCTCTTTTAGCATGCATCTGACTTAAGAGTATGCTTGAATCTTTACCTTAACCAGTAGACTTTGTTGTCTTAGGGTAGCAAGACCTTGCACTTCTTCATAACTCATTGCCTAATGCTATATTGGGCACTGAGTGTCTGCTCAAGAAATATTAATATATGAATAATTAGTCTTAATAATTGTGGGGAATAGGAAAATAGAGTAAGCATTAATGAGAGGGTAGGCCACAAGGGTTTGTCATATCTTGAATGTGTGAGATTGGGGGCTGGGGCTTTTGGTGCCATGTTTGATTCTTAGAGTTGATGAACGACTTAGTTTTCACTGAGTATTTTTAAAGGTGATGGCATTTAAGTGGAAGGCATAAACCTGGGAGATAAGGGGATATTCCGGCTTACACAGAATGTGGCATCTTCAGTTTCTAGCAAGGAAAACATTTTTTATTGCTGTCAATCAAAAGTGCAATGTTATTGTCAATGTTTAGCTAAGGAGATGGAATGGAGTGATTTTACTCATATGTTGAAACTTGTTAGTCAAGAGAGACTTTTATAAACTGTAAATGGGAATTGAGATGAATCTAAGGCTTCCTTTCATTTTGCAAAGCAGGCAAGTCTTCCTGGATTTATTTTCTTCCTGACATTCCTTTATATAATTCATTTGAACGGGCTAAAGATGAAACAGAGATTTTTCATGTCTTTTGACCCTGAGCCATTTATGTGAGGGAGGCTTTTAAAACATGAATATTTTTGGCTCTGACAACTGCACCTTTGAAATGGCATGAAACGCAGTGTTTAGAACTGCAAAATATCACTGACATTTCTAAAGTGCAAACAATGTTTAATAGTATGGCAGCAAATTTATTGCCTCTGCATGAACATGGGTATTGCTTCACAGTTTATGGTATTTAAGAGTTAAATCAGTGGAAAACTCAGTACAGACTAGTTTATGTAACCAGAGGTGGTATAATAATTAGGAGGACTGTGAAACTCTTTTAATGCTTTAATAAATATGCCAAATATCTGTGTCAGCCTGCTGTTCTCTGAGCCCAGATTGCTACTTTGTAGGTAGGTATCAATTTTCACTACTTGCTGTGTTCAACCTTTCTGAATCTGTGATTAGGATCCATCTGTTCGGCTATATTTATTAATGTATTTCCTTATGACATAAATCCTTCAAAACTGTTCATCTCCAAGTGGTGTCATGATACCTGCTGGGTTATATTTGTTAGACATAATAATAGCATAATAGTCTTTAACCACAGAGCACAGAAAGGAAAATAGGCAAAACAAAACGTTATGTTCTACAGAGGCCAGGGCTGCCTTGGGAGTAAACAGGGGTCCCCCTGAAAGATCAGTTGGAAGGCATGGTAATTATGAAATATGGCTGTAGCTTGACAGTAGGAGGCCAACCCTCGCCTCAGAAAAGGGGGCTGGGGCATGTGAGTACATTAAGCATTTCAGAGGCTTCTGTTCTGGTCCCGGTGGAATGCTTGCTTAGCGTCCGGCCATAGAAAATAAAGGGGAAAAAGAAATGATAGCTTGCAAGTGGCAGTACGGTAGCAGCTTTTAAAATCTGGACATTCAGAAATATTATGATCGTACTGTTACAGATATCCTTCATGGCATTTCCTTGATCACTATATAAAGACATTGATACTCTACCTTTAATAAGTTTCGCCAGTACCCTGCTAAGATGAATCGTGCTCTGTGATTGCACCAATGTACATAATTATGAT